>CABFOQ010032502.1:0-11300 GCA_900660455.1 Gephyroberyx darwinii
CTACATAGGACAGGGTGTCCTTTACAACAGCAGAACTATGAGACCTTCAACATTAGTGCTGCTAAGTTGGTGCTTTTGTGGGATAAACAGCGAGAGGAGCAACTCCTGAAACACCTACAGGGCCACCGGCTACCGTCCACACGGGCCCCGACGCCGGTGGACCGGGGGCACGTTGACAATGTCAGTAACACCGCAATGATGCATGCATGCAGAGTAATATTACTTTCCCAGTAACCACTAACGTTTCTGACTATTTCAATTTCAGCACCTCAGATTGAAGTTGAATCATCCAAAAGCTATCTGTGATTTGTTTTCATCAGTATTAATTATTGTTAGCACTGAGCTAGTTTAGGTGAGAAATGGTAGAAGTGTTTACTCTTACTCTAGGTGAAAGTATCCCCAGTAAGCAAAGGGATAACAAGGATATTGCTATTTGGTTTCCCTGGTCATTCAGTGTGTTATCCTGATGTTTGAAGACAGGAGGAGATGTAAGAGAGGATGCACCATGATACCATTGTGGATGTATCACGATTTTAGGAGCAGTCATAGCATGACTTTTAGTAACAAGTATCAAGCCCAGAAAATATTTTAGCCTTTTTATGGATCTGGCTATTAAATTGTATTTATTGGTCAAATTATCCACTAGAAAATAACTTTCCTCAAACCTTTGTGCCGATTGAACAAGTTATCTTCTTCTTCCTGGTGCCTTCTACCTACATGGTTTAACAGAACTGTCCATCTAGAACAACTTTACAAAGCCGCACCGAATCTTCGGATGATTTTGCTCAACGACAAAGTTCAGCTTCAAATCATATAACCCGAATCACTGGAGGTTCAGAAAAAGTTCCAGACCACCTAATGCTGCAACTTATTTATGTATTATTAGGATTTTATTCAGAGGTATTGGTTTGGTCTCTCCATGTCCTCTTATCTAACAGGGCCTGGGAGACTAATTGGTCACAGTATGGAGCTAGCCTGTCCAATCAGGCCCCATCGGGACCGTGATCTGAGCCTGGCATGACTGCACTGATTGGGGACTTTTAATATAAGTGGATGAGGCCAATCAACCAAAACTTCTCTTGACACAGAAGTATCTAACTAACGTACACACTGTGAGTGACATGGTTGAAGGGTCGCTCTATTCTGACTGATGGTGGATGTTACGAGAGGCTGTGACAGAGCAGCTAATTGCAAATTGTGTTATTTTGCTGCTTTGTAGTGCCTCTCATGATGCCAGGTTGTTTTAAAGACTTAACACAGCTAGCTGGAAAGCGCTAATTATGTAGCATTCATTCATTCACAGAAAAAACAATAAAATGACTTTAAAGCTTTTTATCGACTCCAACAAAGGATGCAACCCCTCCCCAAGCATTGTTTATTCCTGTAGTCTTTCAAAATAAAAGCTGAGAGAGAACCGGGAAGTTTCAGTGGCTGTAACCAACTTCTGGTCCATTTTGAACTTGCCAGGCAGAACTATTGTTCAGAGAGGAAAATCAGCTCTTTAGGAAATGGGTTACTTCCTGTGACTTTGTTTTGCTCGCAGTGTGAATGCAGGGTTACTCTGGTTTCCTGGAGTAACTTCCTTCCTCTGATTTTTCCCTTTTTTTTTTACTTTACTCAGTAACTGACATTATTTCCTTTTTGTAGAAAATACTTAATTGACCCCAAGAGCAGAGCCAGACTATCAGAAATCTCTGTAGGACGCAGACAATCTACACCGATCATTTTAGCCCTATTCTTTGGGCTTGGTGATTACGCTGGACGGGACTGATTGCACTGATTCAAGATTTGAAGATGACGGGACAAGGCCAAATAAGCAAGATACACCAGAACGCTCCAATTTTGAAAAAGAAATATGTCGGTTTCCGTTTGAATCCGATCACAGCCAGTTATGCTGAGTGTGTTTGACGTGGCACCAGTTAAACGATGAGGGATTTTAAAAACGATAGCTATTTAACTAAAAGAAACCCATAAATTGCTTGGAAAGAGCGAAGCTTGATGGGGTTTCCAGACAGAAAAGACAAATGACAAATCACATTCAATTATAACAAACAACAAATATGCAGCTCCGGAAAAAATTAAAAGAGACCACTCCAAATTCTTCTTAAATCAGCATCTCTACATGTACGGCAGCCATTCCATTTCAGTGTCAGTTGAATTCCAACACAGGCACAACTCATGTCAGTAGTTTACAGAATAAAACAAAAGTGTTCATTTTACTCAAACACATACCTATAAGTAGTAAAACCAGAGAAACTGATAATTTGGAGTGGTCTCTTAATTTTTTCCAGAGCTGTATAGGCTATATTGTATATGTTTAATACATCATGAACTACAGCAGTGGCAACAGTTTCCTTGTGCTTGCTGCACCCACAATGCTGAATCAATGCCACCTATGTGCTCCATGTCTGACAGCCAGAGTGAGAGCAGGCTGGCCCCTAGACTGTCATCATTAAGGTTGTGGTTTACTGGTCCCATGCCTATCATTTGACAGTGTTATAAGCAGAAGTAGGTCTTCCAACCTGTCTTATTAGCATTGAGAGTTACTTAGGTTAACATGCTACTGTGAGACACTGAACACAAAACCTGGTTTAGGGTTTACACACATGCAAGCACACTGGACGTACTCGCGCCCTGATATCCAGTTGAAACATTGAGCTCAGTTTATACTGTGTCCTCCTTCTTCTCAGTCATAATTAATAAGATTAAGTGTTCCAGAGAGGAACGGACCCCCACAGAATATGACCTGCCCTCTGTGCTGACTAGCTCTTATCGCTGGCAAAACATTGTGGAGGAGGGGAACGCTCTCCGTCTTCCTTCTAGGACCCCCAATCCCGCCCGATCCCCACCCCTCCCTATTGGCAGCTGTTAGTGAATGTGTGTATGCCTGTATGTATGCGTAATCCAGCTGTGTGGAGGAGCAAAGAACATTGTGTCCTGAGTTACACAGAGTTCACATTGGGGCTCGGATCTCGTCTGTCAGCTCTGTGATTCGGGGGAGCCTGCAGACAGAGGCACAGGCCAGCTGAATGGAGCATTGTGACTCTGACATCAGCCCATGACAGCACTCGTCTGTTCCTTAACCCTCACATCTGCTTGCTTTGAGATATTATGGTCAGCGTGTGTGTGTGTGTGTGTGTGAGTACACACACACACACACACACAAATGAACTGCATTTATGCAATTGGATAAAAGAATTAAAGTGATTAAATTTTTGTGTCTCTTTTGAGGCTTGTATTGATCTCTGCTCTTCTCTTCTCTTGCAGTATCAGTGAGAGTTTCCTGACAGTGAAAGGCGCCGCCCTTTTCCTTCCCAGGGGAAATAGCCCCACCCCTAACTCCGCCCCTCGCATTAGCCAGCGCCGGAACAAGCACACAGGTAAAAAAGTCTCACACACACACACGCGACAGCTGCAGCATCTCCCAGTGCTCCCCACCAACCATTTGACTGTCAGCCACTAGCCCCTGAAATAAGCCCCATGAATGTGTTTTCCACTAGTGTCTAGTCCGGTACAGCTGGCGCTTACTTCACTGGAGCTGTTGCACAACAAGACAGATAAATCCAGTTCAGTTATAGTCCACTGCTGTATATAATGTGAAAAATTCTCAAGGAATGCACACCATTAGAGGTGCAAATATTTGTATGATGAGACTAGAGGAGCATTATGAAAAATGCTCTCTTCTTTCCTGAAACCCTGAGGAAGGTATGAAGCCAAAACATGTTGTAAAACTAATAAATTATTTTATGTGCATGGAGAGAAGAGTATAGTTTAGGTGTGTCTTTCCATTGTCAGTATACTTGTGTTTTGGTGGGTGTGGGGCGATGCTTGTGGAAAAAGTCGGCCTTGGTAGGTGGAGGAATTGTTAGGATTTTGGGATGCAGCAATTAACCAATGTCACTATTAACCACTCTTTAAAATGCCATGGTTTCCTAAGGAGAAAACCTCTCACGAGTGAATTACATTGTTTGTGTGGAAGCTACATTAGCTAACAAAGAGGGGGCGACATCCCAGCTTTATAGCCACCAAAAAGCGCCTTAAATCAGCAGTGTGGGAGATTTTTGTTTACCTCAGGAATGAACAGGGGGTTGTTGTACACTGATATCTAATTTGAAAAACATGCCGACTAAAAGTGGCTGCCAATGGGTCAAACACATTTAATTTGCTTACAGCATCTTCGAGATCCCCATCCACCCTTACGTGCTTAAGTCAAGATCCTAAAAGAAGGGAAGTTGAAATGTGTTTAGCTTGGTGGCAAGTTGCCTAATGAAACATGGGAGAGGATTAAATACAAAATTGTCATTTACAATCAACAAACTAGTGGTGAGTTAAGGCTTAAGGCTTTCAATGTAACTTAAGCCAATGTCAACACTGCAGGAACAGATATATTGCAGTGTCCATCAATTACTTTGTATATTGAAGAGCACACCAAAATGGCATGTAATCTCGTCAAAACAAAGTTAAAGTATAATGATACCATCAAAATCTCATACCACTGCATCTCTAGATATGCCAATTACAATGAAAAGCATCAGCAACTTTGTTTGTTGCTGAGAGAAAAACATTTTCCCTCCATGTATTAGCCAGAAATGTGGTAAGAGATAGGCCTAAAATGGGGAGACTCAAACAAACCCAGCATTTGCCACAGGAGAAGTGATATCCTAGAATAACACGCCTATGTCACACTTGAAATGTGAATGTTGCCCAAGAGGAATGAGACTAGATGATGATGCTGACATCCTTTTGTGTCCAGGTGACCTCCAGCAACACCTTCAGACCATGTTCACTGTGCTGCGGCCAGAGGACACCATCCGACTGGTCAGTAACTCACACGCACACACACCCTGTACCATGTGTTAGTTGTGCTGTGAAACTCTCCAAGCTGTCAGGATGTCTGCACAATTCCTGTATATTTATTGTACCCGGTGAATAAATGGAAGATGAAGTGATTTGGAATTGAGTTTCTATCTGTTGATGCATTGAGAACCCAGGAGTTACCATCACCACTAACTCACTCTTTCTCTCCTTTACTTCCCTCCTTCCCTCTCTCCCTCCCTCAATCTCTTTGTCCTTTCCTCCCTTGCAGGCTGTGCGTCTGGAGAACTCCTACCCCCAGTGTACACGCTACATGGTGGTGGTTTCCACCAATGGTAGGCAAGACACCGAGGAGAGCATCGTGCTGGGCATGGACTTCACCTCCTCTGATAGGTCAGAATCCTGCAGGGAATTAAGATGTGTCCTCCTATTGAACACATTTTTATTTTATTTCATAACTGTCTTGATAAGTGCCCTATAAATAAAGATCATCATTATAAAATGGACGTCAGCATGGTGTAGCCGGTGGCTAGAATAGAGGTTTTCTAAAAGTCAAGCGTGCTGTTCCTCTATATTTGATTTGTGTTGTCCTGTATGATCACATCCCTGTATGACGAGTTAGAACTAGCGTCTCTTGTTTTTACTGTTGTTGAACATTGTTGTTGTTTCTCCTGCCCAGTTGCTGTACGGTGGGTCTGGTTCTGCCTCTGTGGAGTGACACCCTGATTCACTTGGATGGAGATGGGTAAGTACTCCACATCTACTTCCTGCTTCCTCTTACTGCTCGCTGACTGCTGCTCTACTGGTCTCATTTAACTGTTTATTTTGTGGTTATGGACTGACGTGAACCGATTGTCTCTCTCCACAGTGGTTTCAGCGTGTCGACGGTCAACAGGATCCACGTCTTCAAGCCAGTCTCTGTCCAGGCCATGTGGTGAGTAGTCTTTTGTCAACCTTTGTTTATTCCCTCCTCATAGATTGACACAGAGTCCCTGCTGTCAACAGACTTAAAAATTCAATGTGAACAGGCATAAAGAGACCGTACTGTACTCTACATATCCCCAGTTCCTCCACTAACTTTGACCTCTAGCCTTGAATCTTTGTCACATTTTCTTATCTTCTCTCTCTTCTTACTTTTCTCGTTATCACTCTGCTTTCCAGCGTCCCCTTATCTGTCCCTGCCTCGCCCGTCGTTTTTGCTCATTTCCTTATCCGTCGTCTTCATTTCCTCCTATTTTGTCCCTTTGTTGCTTTTCTCTTCTTGTGACCTCCCTCTCTCTTCAACATCCTCCGATACCACAATTTATCTTTGGTTAAATCTCTGTACCACGTCTCTTCATCGCTGTAATCCTCCTCTTCTTCTCTCACCTCTGTTTCCCTCTGTCACTTTTCACCTCTTGTTGTATTTCGCTTATATGTCATTAATAATTCCTCCCTTATCCTTCTCTGTTTCTCACTCCTCACCTTTTCTCCCCCTATTTCCTCTCTCCACCACTGTTTCCCTCCTATCACCTTGTCTAATCTTGCCTCCTTTGGTCAGTGTCCCGCCCCTTTCCATGGATTGATTCATTATCATTGGTAGAAAAATGATGAACAACCTCTTTTTTTAGGTACAAATGCTCTTATTTCTCTCTGTACATCTCAGGTCAGCCCTCCAGTCGCTCCACAAGGCGTGCGAAGTGGCTCGCTGCCACAACTACTACCCAGGCAGCCTGTTCCTGACCTGGGTCAGCTACTACCAGAGCAGGGTCTCCTCTGACCAGTTCTGCATCAATGAGTGGAACGCCATGCAGGACGTCCAGTCGCACCGCGCCGACTCGCCCGTCCTCTTCACCGACGTGTGAGTAGGGGAGGAGTGGGAGGGCAAAATGAACACACACACACACACACACACACACACACACATGCAGGATTCCCACTGGTCATGGTATCTCTGGAATATGGACTCTTTAGTTGTGTATTTCATTTAGGGAATGTGATAAATTCTCTGGTCCAGTTAGGGAATAGCAGGAAATTATACAAATAGGTAACTACCTGAATGTAGCAGAATTGGTTTTACAACTTGTTCCACATGTTCAGTGCAGACTGGACCGTTAACCCTTTTAGAACTTTTCTGAGCTGATCGACAAACCAGGGAGGAAGAATATTTCTAGGTCAAAGTCGTGGGATTTTATGGACTCAGGAATCAGGGCCATAGTGGAAACTCTGCACATGACACATGCTGATGCCCTTCACCTACATATGAGAATAATAGGGCAGAGGAAAAACACACATTCAAACATAGACACACGTATATCCAGAAAATAACATAGCCATAGAGTCAGACATGCACACAAATATCTCTCTTCTTTCACAGTAGATGTATTTGTCAGAAATAAGATGTGCTCAGTCACATCTTCACGACAACATTGCCTAACCTCTAGGGTCACATGCCTACAGTGTTGCTACAACACTCTTCTAAAGCAGCATAGCAGGCTATGAGTCCCTGCACTCTGGAGGATCAGAGGTCATAGTCTCTCTGCAACCTCCCAGGGTAGCAAAAAGCAACATACACAGACATGGACAACAAAAACAAAGGTGCGCATGTCAGGCATGGGAGCAAGCGTACAAATCCAAATCTTTGTGATGTGGAGTTGTCAACAGATCAACAAGGAAGCATAATAAATACAAAGGGTGCGACAGGCAGGTGGATTTATGTCTTCACTATTACCAGAGAAATTCCCCTCCCTGCTGCTCACTCACGTGCCTGGCTATTTGGAGAGTCTCTTATACACACACACGCACACACACACACACGTCAGAGAGCCTGGAGTGTCCGAAATAGCTTGGGCTTCAGCCAGCTTGATTTGAATTTGGAAAAATGGGGTCCAGACAAACAAATAGGTAGACAGACACAGGAACAGACAGAAGCAGGTGGCAGATGAAAAGAAGGAGAGAATAGTGGGGGTGGGATGCATGGGAGACAGACACCCCTGGATAGAAAGATGGAAGGGGGATACAGAGTACAAAAAGGGAGGGAGAGAGAGTGAGAAAGTAGAGCCCAGCCAGTGAATATAGTGTAATGTTTGAGTACTGAAAGTGTTTATACTCGACAATCAAGAAACACCCAGTATGCCCAACAATGAACACACACACACACAGTCTGTACTCTCTCACGCTTATCAGTAAGATTACCAATCACACACACTTTTCCCTCTATCAGCATAAACACGCACATGCAAGTACACACACACACACACACTCAAACACAAATACTGTTTGTCTAGGGTGACTGCCAATGTAACAACCTGTGGTTGTTGACATGTCGGCTTATTTCCTTGTATAACCATTGAATGAAGGGTTGAGAAATGTGATAGCAGGTGGATTGGCGTTGGCATGTTTTCATGGGAGTGGATATATGGGGATTTAATTCCCGTAGGCTGTTCCTCTTTATCAGTGACTCATTTCGGTGTGTCCGTCTGCAGTAGTTCCGTGTTGCTTTCTTTATTTGGTCCGTCTGTTTCCCTGTTTGTCCGTCCAAACTGTGAGCATGTCAAGGCAGGTTGCAAGGTTAAAATGTGGCAGTGTCTCAGTAACTAAATCCTTCCCTTTCTTGGACAGAGTGGACAGGTTGTACGCACTATCTGTTTCACACACACACACACACACACACACACACTCTGAGGGCTTTTCCTCTTGGGGTCAGTAAGCTGTTAGGCATTCAGATAAACAAGCTGCCTTTTTCCAGCGTTCCGGCACAGAAACACAAACAACACACATACATATAGACATGCATAAAGCCCCTAGTTCTACACCTGTGCATGTCACACTGCCCTTCTTTGTGACTGCTGACCCAGATTGCTGTGTATTATTGCATTGAGGAATCTGTTAGGAAGGAAAACTAGAGAAAATTAGAGAGCAGGAGACATGATAGAGACTATAGAGAGAGACGGAGACGGAGTGCTTCTCTCCAGAGAGGTAATTAGGCCACTTGTTGCTATCATCAGCGTGATGTCCAAAGGCTAAATGCGTCCCCCGAGCAGTATGGGTAGAAAGAAATAAGACTGGGTGGTGAGCCAGGCACAACAACAGGCATATTCAACAAGGGGACTTTGTTGTGGATCGCTGATGGGCCACGCTCTCAAATTTTCTGTTCCCTCTCCAGTTTCTGAGAATCGGACAGAGCGGCAATTCTTTGTTGGAACAAGTACTCTCACTGAGATTAAAGTCAAATGAATCATTGAACAGAACGAGAGTCTCATTACTTTGACTGCGAGGGTGGTTTACATGTCCAAAATTCTCTTAGAGCCTGTGAGAAAAAGTGTGTTTGAGGTATTTAATAAGGCTGTTTTTGTCCACAGGCCCACAGAGAGAGAGCGCACAGAGAGGTTGATCAAGATGCGCCTCAGAGAGATCATGATGCAGAAAGACCTGGAGAATGTCACCTCCAAGGAGGTGGGACACACACACTCACACACACTCACTCTCACAGAGTGGGGATTCAAATGCAGGTTTTAGCATTAAAACTGTATTAAAATAAATGTGCAAATTCTAGCAATTGGCTCTTTTCACATTAAGTGACGTCAGGATTCATGTTGCGGTAGAGCACCACTGTTGAATGAACATAGTGGAAACACAGAAAATGCATTTCTACGAGCATACTCAGCAAATGTCAGGACAATGCAATATCACTATCTGAGAATTTCCCCAATACTAATATTACATACCATGTTGAAACCAAAGCAAATCTATTTTCTGCCTTTTTCACACACACACACACACACACGCACACACACATATCTTGAAAATAGAAAAATGGATTTCATCTCAGTCCTTTTTGTCCACTGATTTAGCACTGAATCAGTAGTGAGAATCAGCACTGACAGAGTGTTATTGGTGCGTCCCTGATTCTGAGTGCTGTCATCCTTCCCCAGATCCGAACGGAGCTGGAGATGCAGATGGTGTGTAACCTCAGGGAGTTTAAAGAGTTCATAGACAACGAGATGATAGTCATCCTGGGACAGATGGACAGCCCCACTGAGATCTTTGAACACGTCTACCTGGTAAGAACAATCATCAGAAATGTGACATCGGGGGACCTTTTACTACTTCAAATACCTCATTCCTCATTCATGTCCCAAGACTATGCAGGTCTTGAAAGTATGGCAAACTATTTTGACAACATCCAGGTCTTTTAAAAGACGCCACTGTGTTTTAGCAACACTACAGTCAAAGGTGTGAAATAAATTGACCATGTCTAAATGTTGACGTTGAGTCAACAGTGAAATTTTCGGCATTTAAAATGGAAAATGTGCAGGAAACACGTTAATAACATCCCTCGTTTTTTCCTTTCCCTCACTTGTTGGTTCTGACTCCATGTATTTCTGTGTATGTGTGTATTGACTGGACCTATGTTGTCTGCAGGGCTCTGAATGGAATGCCTCTAACCTCGAGGAGCTGCAGAACAGTGGGTAAGAGAGAGCAAATACTTCTGTACTCTGAACTTACCTAACTTACCCTACAAACCTTATGACCTCTTATGCCATGGTCACACTTGCACGATGCATCGAATGAGTTGCTCTATGATGAAAGTTCAAAGGAGAGACGCTGCATCGTTCCCTTGCAGAGGCATTGCGTTTAAACATGCATGCATTGGATTTGCAAAATATTTAATATAGTGGAATCAGTAAACACGCCTGATTGGTTTCATCTCGCTACATTTGAACCACAAGATACTTGTGTAGAACTCGGCACGTAGTTTGCAGCAACGTTTGCAGTGTGTGGCATTTAAGCGTTCAGCATCTGAATAACCTGCCCTGACATATGAATTAGTGACAGTTTGATATCAAAAAGGTCAGCGAGTCAACCCTCTTCCTCCCCCGTACTTAGGGTGCGCTACATCCTGAACGTGACCAGGGAGATAGACAACTTCTTCCCAGGGATGTTTGAGTACCACAACATCAGAGTCTACGATGAAGAGGCCACCAACCTGCTGGAGTACTGGAATGACACCTTTAAGTTCATCACCAAGGCCAAGTATGTATACAGGCATCGCATAAAACTGTCAATTGTTTGCCACAACATCAACACAGAGCACTCATAAACTCCACAGATCATTCTCTTTGGAAGGATTTCGGTGGCCTTGCCTGCATAGTAACTGTAATCTTAGCGTGTGCTATGAAGTTCTTTGCAAGTAGCAGCTGTTTCTCTCTTTGTGCCCCTATTAGGAAAGCCGGTGCTAAGTGTCTGGTTCACTGCAAGATGGGTGTGAGTCGCTCAGCCTCCACGGTGATCGCCTATGCTATGAAGGAGTATGGCTGGGACCTGGACACTGCTTTTGAACATGTTAAAGACAGACGGGCCGTCACCAAGCCAAACCCTTCCTTCATGAAACAGCTGGAGGAATATCAGGGAATCCTGCTGGCCAGGTGCGCATTCATATGGAAGCAACTGTTCATGAATGCATGTGCACTTGCCTGCCTGCTTCTAAGATTACATATAGAGAC
>CABFOQ010032503.1:0-11723 GCA_900660455.1 Gephyroberyx darwinii
TTTACCCAACTTCATTACTTACAACTACATCACTGTGTAAGATGATTATGGGTTGTTGTTATTCGGTTTATTTGCAGTAAATTATACACAATTCTGAGTTACATTATAAAACAATAAAATGTTTTAAAAGTTGTTTTACTTTTCTATTTCTGTATGGATGGTTTTACGCGTTTTACGCATACGCTGGACGCTGACGAGAAACATGCATAGATGAGTATTAAAACATATGTTTTTCTTTTATCCACATTTCAGATGATAAAATGAGCAAGTACAACTTTTATAACGGATTCGTAGGTCGGTCTCTCTTTGCACCGCACACCGCACGACTGGCCTCTCCAGCTGACAAGAGGGAGACGTCTCCAAGCAAGGAGAACATCGGTGCTACATTCAAGGAGGACAGTGTCAGTCAATCCCCAGTCTTTGATCAGCGGTCAGACCACACAGAGAGCCCACAGCGGTCGTTGTCCCCCTCGGATCCGGAGTCGGGGAGCGAGTCGGAGAAGCCCAATAATTACCCAAGCATGGACCGGCACCCCACAGATGTCATGGCCAAGATATTCCCCCATCAGAAACGGGACACCTTGGACTCCGTGGTGAAAACATGCAACGGTGACATTGTGAAAGCTATTGAACTCATGCTTAGCTCCAAAGAGAACAAAATCGACTCTGATAACTTGGCCATGTCTCTGTCTGTTCACCCTAACGCTCTCAGGCCTAACATGGGATTGCCTGGCGCACTGGGGGCTTTGGGAAGCAAGTCTGCCTTCTCCCCTCTGCACGCACAACCGACACCCGCCGGGGGGGACAGCCTGTACGGGCTCAACCCTCGTTTCGGTATCAATCCCCTGCGACTGGCCTATTCTTCGGCAAGTGGTGGCATGACAAGTTTTATGTCACCATATGTAACATCCGGACTGATGCCAGTGTTTCCACTGCGTCCGCCCTTGGACTACTCTTTCCCGGGCATGTTCCGAGACCTTTCCTACCTTCAGAACAAGGAGTCACTATGCAATACAGGTCTCTACACTCGTCTTAACCATGAAAAATAACTGTTCAGTTAATATGACTTTAAATTGATATTCAGATTTGTCTTTAAAGAGCCTTGTAAGTGCCTCAAACCTGATTAAAACCAATAGTGCCATTGAAATTTGGCTTTTTTTCTGTCAAGTTGTTTCAGTATATTTTTGAAAATGTACATTTTGTAAAGATTGTTTATTATAAATAAAGCTATAAAAAGGTGTTCTTGTTTTATCTTTGTCCCATATATAGGCTACTTTGTAAAGATCTATCTATCTATCTATCTATCTATCTATCTATCTATCTCTCTATCTCTCTATCTATCTATCTATCTATCTATCTATGACTACAAATGTCTGTTGATATCCACTTGTAGACATCTAGTATATCTACACAGGATATTAACAATCAAAGGTTTGGGGAAATGAAAAGTTGTTTCTCAAATGTAATCTGTCACATATCACAGCCACCTGCCTAAAATAGCATCAGTGATGTAATGCACTAAACTACTCCAATTAATAGCTTTGGATCACTTTCCCCCAGAGAATAGGCTATGATGTTAAATCAACTATTCATCAACAGTTAACATCCTGCACAAGCTTTGTCCACTGTTAGCTTTGATAGTCTCATAATCCAATAATCAATAATCAATAATCCCTTCAACCATATCTAGATAGATATCTTGGTAGACAACTACCAAGTAATTACTTATTTTTCAAAGGTAACTAGTCTCATTACTGTGTATTTCAGAAACTGGCATGGACAATGTTGCCAACTTTATCTCTTTAAATGTAATTTGTAAATCTCCAAACTAGATGATTTCTTACTCTACCTACACCTATAATTTTTTCAAAAAAATCAAAATAAATCTAATTTTGGACCCAAAAAAATGAACAGAAAACTGGCATAAGAACCATTTATAATAATTCAGTTACATTAATTGCAATAATTACAATTCAATTCAAATAAATAAATATATTAAAAATAGGTGACTGTAGAAAGGAGGAAGTTTGGATTGGCTTTTGAGATTGGGCCAAATCTTGTCCACGTTGCAGCAGCAGCAGGCCGTGTTTTAGTTTACATTAACATTTCTTTGCCAAACAAATCTTTTCACTTCCTCAGCAGGTTCAAAGTCTTTTGGCAGCAAGTGAAACATTTTTTGACCCACTTTTGTGCAAACATTTTTTGCACTAACAGTACTGGGCAAGCCATGTACCACTCTCTACATAGGTACAATATGTGATATTTGAGTAACGGTAAATGAAAACCATCAGCTTTCTGAAATGTTGTCATAGCACTTTTTACAGTTGCACGTAAAGTGCCAATGAACACTGTATGTCACCTTCTTCCTCTTCAATAGAGAAAGATCACAAAAGACTATCTCTAAAATGGTGAGGATTATTTCCAGGTTAATTATTCCCACATTTTGTTTCGCTCAGTTTTGTCAATACCTCACAATTGCAAAACATCATATTGAGGTTCAATCTTCATTTTGTTCTGTTAGGCGTATTTGAGGCCTAGACGATGCACTTTAGCAGCAGTTCTTCGACATTTCTGGTTGCAGTAAATCGGTTTGGGTCCAATGCAAATGAAAGCACCAGTCTTCAGTTTCCACATTTGGCCTCCACAACCTGGCTGCCAAGCTACAGGGTGTATTATTTTCAAAGCTGGAAACCATAGTAACCCACTCCTGCTTTTGTTTGCTTGCTAAATTCCAGATATGACCCTGGTGTTTATGATTCATTGTCTCTTGACAACTCACCTTTGGTTTTATTTGGAAACATTTTGTGGTTGTATGCTGTGTTATGAAATTCAGTGTCTATATTACATGCTTTGCTTATAAGATCTCATGTCCAGTCTACACATCTTGGACTAATTGAAAAATGAGGCAATGAGGCTGAAAACTGTGCGTTCATCTAGGTTAAAAAAACAACTGTTTTTTCCATTTTAATAAGAATAACGTCTGAATATTGTTTTATTAAAATATAAACAATATTGTTTGTATGTGACGCTGTTTTTTGATCGAGGCTCAAAAGCCACCCTCACTGTTGATTGGTCGTAGAAATCACAGGGGCTTGCACCACAACCAATAGAAAGCGTCACGTGACCGTGTGTTTCAGGAAGTCGTTGACAGTTTATTGGAAATGTTTGGAGTATGATGTGAATGTGGGACAAAACGCTTGAGCAGTGTTTTTGTGGCAGGAGAGTAAATGTTTACAAGGCTTGCGCTCTGACATGCGTTGCCACATCATTATTGCCGTTGTCTTTTGGTCTGTTTGCGTAGACTCGCGGAAAATTAGAGGAATATCTTTGTCCTGTAAGTGCCGTGTCCCTTACTAGCTTAGGCTAATGTCAACATCTTTGTAAATAATGCTACTACATGTATGTTGTTTCGTGGACGTTGTAACAGCTTCATAGTTGCAATACAGGCGACATGCAGTGTCTGTGTTCACACTAACTATACTATACACTATAACTATAACTATACACAGTAAGAACAATATATATACCAATAGGAAATACAGTATAAACTATATATAACGTTATAAGTTATAGTTCCTATTGGTATTAGGGTAGGTAGTCACTCTATTGTCAATGTGTTAGTTGAAAAAGTTGAAAATAAAATAACATTTCAACTGTACTTAAGCCCAAAGATAGAGCTGTCCATATTAATGAATATTATGTAATATAATAATATATTTTATTCTACTAAGTATTGTTGTAGGCTACCCACAAAGTTGCATTTCTAGCTGCAGTTCAAGGTCATAAACCTGTATCAATCTCTAATATCTTTACTCTGTAACAGACAAGCGGTTCTACAGAGAGAGAAAGTCCTTCCTGTGCATCGATGGGTCTAAAATGATCCCCTTTGAGCATGTGAACGATGACTACTGCGACTGTGAAGATGGTTCTGATGAACCAGGTAAATGAATGTGAATGTCAGACCCCTCTGGAGGAAATCAAATGTCCTGTACAGTAGACCTTCTTTGAGAGGTGATCTGAGCTCAGTTTGCTTTTGTGTCTGCTTTGCGGTTCATTTTGTAAAAGTGCACCGTGCATCATTATCATAAGCTTGATCAGTTTTCTCACATAAAGAGGTGCAAACATTGCCATCCACAATATTCATAGGGGGGCTTGAGTTGTAAAGTAATATTCAGGTCTTACATGGAAAGTAGACTTTCATCAGAACTGACCTGAATCAGAAAAAGATAATAGTTTTCATAGTTTTTCTTTTGGTCCATTCAACAAGGAATGATTTTGGTTTATTTAAAAAGAACAACATTACACACTTTTGTGTCTGCACAAAACAGGCATTTAAGTATTACTAAACGACATTGCCACCCTAAGGGCAATAAAGACAGTGCATCCATGTTACCCATGTCAAAGATTGGATGATTATCCATTATAGAGCCATATCACAAATAGTTTTTGCAATGGTTTCTGCAAGTAATTTATTATGCAACCTTGACCTCTGCTCTTTGCTCTCTGTAGGCACTGCAGCCTGTCCCGGTGGCCGATTCTACTGCACCAACCTGGGCTTCCGCCCCCACTACATCCAGTCATCACGAGTCAACGATGGGATCTGTGGTAAGGCCTTCTCTGTTGCACTATATCAGAATGAAATAACGTATTGAGAGAAGACTTTGGTAAACTTTAGAGAACGCTTTGAAAGGAGGCAATGAATAGATAATGTTTTCTACTTCAAGGCTGGGCAGGGACAGCAAGGGCAATATTGCAAATGTCATAGTGATTCTCTGTGAAGAACAGATTTGTTGTTGCAGAAAATGAATCGCTCTAATAGTTGGTTGAAGCGTATGGTGCCAAGCGAGAGCTAATTATTTACAACTTTCTTATTTCAAATATGTTTGTGTGGTTTTAGTCAAAATAACAGTATGTTATGAATTATGCTGCAAAAATCACTCAGGGAAGTAAGGTGTGAAATTAAATGGTTTCAATTACCCACCACATAAGCATAATAGGAAGGATTATATGCTGCCTTTCAATAACTCCACGAGAGCAGACGCTCTGCCTACAACTACAACGGGTGACCCACTCAAGTATACAGAGCACTTACAACGTTATGCCCACTGCTTGCTTTTTCCCCTTTGTGTGGGGAAGCATCACACACACACACACACACACACACACACACACACACACACACACACACACATACACACACACACACAGAGGAATATACAAGCTGTCAAAAGATTGACATGTTGGAAGTTGTTGTACACAATGTCACTCCTTTTTGTGGTTAAAACAAACAGGGATGAAGGGGTAGATATGGCAAACAAAACTCCTCTCTCTTACACACACACACACACACACACACACACACAGTCTCACCTCACTCAATTTCCTTTGGACAACATTCTGTCCTTTATTTCAAGTCCTTTCTCCACTCTGTCTTGTGAAACCTGCTGCACTCAAACCGGTTTTGAGCCCCCTTCCCATTCTCCCGCAGCTCCCCACTTTGGATAAAATCAACACATTATGTTGTTGACCACTCTTCCCTGTCACCCGTGTCCTCGGCAGCTTTTAGATGGCTTACAACCGTAGTGGGCAACCGAAAATGAGAAGGGATAATGAAGGGGGGTAAGACTTCTTACAACCCCCCTACTCCCTTTCCCTTTTTCTCTCCCCTTTTTTTTCTTCCATTTGTTTTCTCATACCTTCTCTGCCTTGAAAGGAGCCACTTAATAGCTAACACACCATCGCTTTTCCTCTTCGACAGCTTGCTGAGAGATTTTCATTGACTTTCTTTGCTAGGCTCTAATGCTCTTCTTCCACTGGTCACCAATGGGGTCCTGGATAATTGAGGAGTTTCACAATGTGACCACTCTCCCGGCTGAAACATCTGAGTCAAAATCAGATCTAAGCACTTAAAAAACACCATATAGCTGATCCTATAAGTGGTTGATCTCAAGAGACCGTCTCTGAACCAGAGAGAGATCTCGTGCAGACACCAATATCTATTGTTCACCAGTCAGACAGGCTGAAAACTGTCTAGATGAACAACATATGCATCGAAGAGAATACACTCATTTTATCAGTTTATCACTATTAATCTGCCAATACAGATGTTATCAGCCAATATTGGCTTTTCACATAAATAGGCTATTGGTGACACCAATAGTGCTGTAAAGAAGATGTATGTTGAGAAACTAGGGATACTTCATTCCAAGAAGTACCATGCTACCACAAAAATAAGTTGTTTATATCATATATTCTTTAAATGAATGTATTATTTAACAATTGAATCCTCAATATTCAGAATAAAGACATATTGCTGTAACTTCTGTCTCACTGTGTAATGTGTAATGGATTGGTTTCTCCTGTTCCTCTTGCCAGATTGCTGCGATGCTTCAGATGAGTACAACAGCCACGCTCACTGCCAGAACTCTTGCAGGTCAGTTGAATCAATACTGAGATTGAATATTTGAAAATATCTTGTAGATTTTGACTTGGGACATCCCTCACATTGTAGACCAGAGTCTACATGGGATGGGATGTATGGCTAAAGAATCAGAATCTGATACCATACCTAGGGACTGTGGTATAAAGGAAATGTATCTAAGAACACATTTTGGCTGGATTAAAAAAAAAACAGGTGTTTGTTTATTGTAGGTACTGTTATCATTCCTGTTTATAGTGACAGTGCAATATACTGTAATACTGCTGTTTAATTCTGTTAATTCTGTTTAATGTGGCAGTGACTCCTTCATTGTGCCACCAGGGGGCGTGGTGTCACTATGATAAAAACCTACTGTAGTTCTGTACTTAGGTTTGTGTGACTCCCCCGGCACACAACTCTTCTGGTCTAATGTATATACATCAGTGACGGGGTTTGAACAGTTGATCCTGGATAAAGAGACCGTAACTCACCACCCCATTATCCTCTCCTTTCCCCACCATGTAGCATTTACAGCTAAAGTTACTATGACTGTAAATTGTACACTCGTTGGTCCTGTGCCATGGTGGTTTTCATGAAGAGAATTTTATTTTTATGGGATGATTTCCTTGCTTTAAATTACATCTTGTGTAGATGGCAGGTTTGCATGCATACTCTCTGACAAGTCCAGGTTTGTCTTTTTTTCAGAAATGTACAGAAAACTACACCCAGGTTTTCGCTGAGCTGCACTGCAAAAATTGACTGTATGCTGAAAAGTAGTCCCCCTGTGTAAACCCAACTTCTAATACAATAACCCACTTATTTTGTTGACAGTCCTCTATTATTTCATTCATTGCTATATGCCTCAAAACCACGTATACCAGAGGATATCTCATTATGATTTCAAAAAGTCCACACTGTTATTGGGTTTGCCAGACTTCGAAAACAATTTAGTTCAGCCACAGAGCATCCACCCCCATCTTATTTACTCTTTTATTTTCCCATTTGGATTCCTAGTGCATAAAAATTGGATTGTGCCATCTCAAAGACCATAGCAGGGGTGGGCTCTGCTTTGCCAATAATGATGGAGCCGTGCATCCTCTTTCTCTCTCCTCCAGCAATCTGGGACAGAGGGAGCGAGCGGATGTGGAAGGCCAGATGAGGACCTTGGATGAGGGGCTGCGACTCAAGCAGCAACTGATAGAGGAGGGGGTGCTGCTCTGGAGGGAGAAACAGGTATGGTCTAGTATGCTGCAGTAACTACTACCGTATGGCATGTAGTAGTTACAAAGGGAAATCATCAGTCCTGCTTTCTCTCAAAGCTTTATCCCTGGTGTGTTGTAAAAAACCAATGACTGTCAACCAAATGTCTGACTACTGCTCAAACTACATTCTCTCTGAATGGAATGAAATATAGATTCTGTATTTAAGTTTTTTATATGAGTATATGAGGATACATTTCTTAGTCCATGGATCAAGAGAGAATAACTTACAAGCTTATGATGCAAAAAATACAAAAAATAGAGAACGTTAATACATCAGCTACAACAAAAAGGTTTGAGAAGTGAACATTGACCAAAAGCTTCAAAAGAAAGGAACTGCTGATTTATCACCACCAATGCCAGCTTTGCAAAGCAAATGATGTAAGATTTATTACAGTGAAATAATTTGAAAACCAACATCAAAAACCACACACTGTTAGGTAGTACTGAATACAGGCTGTAATACTTCTAGGTACTAGCTACAATTATTGTCCCACTTATTTTCTTGCTGTAAAATACGTTTCCAACTAGGCTACTTGTGCTGTGACTTGTTACAACTGTGCTATCATTATTACCTGGCTATCTAGCTAGCTAACCTGGCTGGTAGATAAGTGTTATGCTTGCAGCTGAGGTTAATTTGCTTTTCCCTGTGCTGTGCTCTGGGAATTACTGATGTGAATACTTACTGATGCCTGTACCCTGTGATATTGTTTTGACCATACACGCTCATGGCAGACAACCTGCTGCTGCAGGCATCTGCTGTGCAGTTGCTAACCTTACCCTGCTGTGCAGTCAGTTTTTGGAATGTCAACATGAGATGTTCACTATTTTCTGTTTCTAAGAACAATTTTAAGCATTTTTCTAGCCATTAGCCCACTCATATCACCATGTTTATCCATTAGTGTCATTTTAAAATGTTTGTACTGTGAGATCTAAGAATCTGGACAGCAGATCAAACTCTAATTAGTTTGGCAGTGGACTGGTACAACAACAATTAAGTTAGACATATATTATAGACTATAGACTATAGACTACTACACATCTGTAACCATAAACATCACCAGACTCTTGACATCTTGTTGTCAGGCTCTCTCCTGCTAGCAACTGTGCTTTTCAATGTATCTCTATAAGGATTCAGCTGTGGCTATGTTTTGTTTGCAATTCCTCTAAAGCAGTATGGAGTAAATAGATGTGAATTGGCACAAGTATACAAGTGTCTGAGTTATCAACCCAGTTTCAATCATCATGCTCCTTCAGCAGAGCTTCAAGATAAGTATGGACTACTTATGCAGTTTTTTCCCTACACTCCATTGTCTCATTGAGTTCAACAAGCACTAGTCCAACATTTGGAAACTGGAGCCCCGCAGTACTGTGCTAGATAAAATCAGCAATCTCTGTATCTCGGTATCTCTGTAGACATTTCTGAGTTATATTTTAAAGTTCAGTGGTGTCATCACTTGATGTATTAACCCTAACCTAACCTTGCTCTAGGAACTACACGGTGCCAGACCCCCTGTGTCTGTTCGATGGTCACGTCTGGCCCATGTATGTAGAACATTAGAAGGTCAGGGTCGTTTTTTATAATAGACCAATGATTGTTTGAGACCAAAGCATTAATACATACAAACCTAAACAAGGATTGCATGTACAGAACCAACATTCATCTAATCATCATTTTTGGGATATATACTTTATATATATAAACTGGCCGTTATTTCGCTTATAGACTGAAGTGCACATTTTATCACATGATGAGTTGCTAATGAAAAAACATTCCTGCAACACAGTAAAAACTTTTTCATTTTCAGGGCTGCCCTAAAACTTGTTTTCATGCATAATCATGAGAGTGACTGTTTTATTTCAAGGCATTTGAATGAACTTTAAAGTGAAAATGAAAATGCTGTTTTGGGATTGTCAGGCATATCTCAAACACATTTCTTGTGATAATGATATATTTAAAAAAATATCACTAATTTCAGCACGCAGAGATTTTGACTGAAGGCCACTCTCATTCGCATGCACGTGCACACATGGCTGATCGCCAGCTGATGGTCCTCTTGAGTATATTCTGCACTCTTTTTTTTTTTTGTCAGATATTTCTGTTCCATGTTCTTTTCTGTAGCGGCTGATTGGCAGATCGAGGCTGAAGTGTCACCCAGCCCTCTGAGCCCTGCTGCACAGCGTGATCCTCTGTTCTCAATGTGTCTCTGTTGATATGGCAGGGTTACCTCAGGGGCCCCGTCTCGGGAACCTTACACAATGACTCAAAAGTGAACTCTTCCTAGGGTTCAAGGGTTAAAGAAACTACCGCTGTTGAATAAATGGAATGGTGGAAAACTTTTTAATCAAATTAGAAACCCTCAGAGAATGAAAGCTGCGTGTCAGCTTTGTGTCTGCTAGGACCGTTAGAAATGGGGATGCTGCCATTAATTGACCACAACTCGGTTTTTGATATCACTCACTTTAAAGAGCTCTGTGATCAGCCTGCTGGTGATTAGCCTACTCTAAAGGTCCAATCTTATTCTGACAAACAGGAACTGGTTTGCATCATTCGCTAGTCACCAAGCAGTGTATGGCATTGTATCCATCTGATATTGGTGATCACAATTACATTCTATCATCTTATACTGCATCTTATACTCAAACTGTACTACAGTTTTCCAAGAGTAGACTCCAACAAAGTAACAGTAGGGTGAATTCTCAAACCATACGTTGTATGGATCAATCAGTACCAAATCTGTCTTGCTTGATCGTTTAAAACAAAGTCAGTCAGTGATTTGTATCATCTTAACAAATCCCAGTTGGAGCATTCCTACATTTTCTGTTTAACAGGTCTTGATCTTCTCAGATGTTGGTTGTTAATATGCAATATGTTGAAAAAACTGCTAGTGAGGTTGTAGAAACACGAACGCTATGTGCATTAGCTGTTGGCGTGCCATAGCTTTGGACATGGTGGAAGAACTTTTTAAACCAAGACGGTACTATACACAAGAGCAAATATGCTCTTGCACACTCAAAATGGACCCCATAAATCACTCCAGCAAACTGAAAGTGGCTAAGCAAGCAGCATGCCCCAGAAAGGTAGTCATCCCTATCCGAACCAAGCAGAATCCATCACTGCATTATGAGAAAGTCTCTGAGGAGAGATTGGAAGGTAATATTGACACACACATACACACATGCACACGCACACGCACACACACACACACGCACACACACAGGGGCTGCTACTTTCATATTAATTGGTCTATTACAGAGAGTGATGATGGGTTATGTTTGTTTGTCACATGCTGTCATTTCTGGTGCGACAGCAACACCTCCTGATGCAAGTGATGGTCTGTTGTGTCGGCCCCATTGCTTTCATACTAGTGTTTGTAAATATGGGGGGTGAGTGGCTAGGGGGTAGGTAGATTGTGAGAGAGAAAGATAGTGAAAGAGAAGCAGTGAGAGAGAGAGAGAGTGACAGAGAGATTCAATACTTAAGACGTATTTACATAATTCCTACTTTATCCAAATGATCTCGGGGCTTAAAGGAAATTGTCCCCCTGTTAACCATTACATTACTTTAATGTTGACATTACATTCCTCAAATATGAAATCTAATCATGCAAGTGTAGAAAACAATACATTGAGAATCCTGAGGGGTTTGGATAAATAAGGTTGCTCCAATGCTCCAAATTGGCATACGTATTGAAACAGTCCTGGGACAAACATATGTCGTTTGTCGACTGCAGGAACCATCCATGAACTTAGTACTATTGGTACTTAGTTCCAGGATAGTTCTTGGCCCTAAAACAGTTCCTGGAACAAACATAGTCTTGGAACAAACATAGTCCTGGAACAAACATAGTCCTGGAACAAACATAGTCTTGGAACAAACATAGTCTTGGAACAAACATAGTCTTGGAACAAACATAGTCCTGGAACAGTCTTGTAGTCCTGTATAGCTCAAAGGTCTGGCACTAACAACTGTAAGGTGCTTTGTATAAAAGTGTCGACCAGTTGGCATATGTTAACCCATGTCATGTTGATGCTAACCCATGTGT
>CABFOQ010032504.1:0-12256 GCA_900660455.1 Gephyroberyx darwinii
GCAACTTTGGCATTAACTTCCATTGCTACGCCGATGACACCCAAATTTACATACCAGTCAAACCAACCGATAACACCCAATTTCTAAAACTAGAGGCCTGCCTATCGGAGGTCAAATGTTGGCTGTCGCTAAACTTCCTACTTCTTAATGGCAATAAAACTGAGATGCTGATTGTAGGACCAGCTAGACATAGACATTTGTTTGAGAATAGTACTCTAAATTTTGATAGTTGTGTAATCTCCCAGAGCCCTTACGTTAAAAACTTTGGGGTAAAATTCGACCCTACCCTCTCATTCGAGCTGCATATTAAGGAGACCACTAAAACAGCGTTTTATCATCTTCGCAATGTTACCAAGATTCAACCCATGCTAACAGAGGCAGACGCAGAAATTTTATTACGTGCCTTTGTATCATCGAGAATTGATTATTGCAATGTCATTTTTTCGGGCTTACCTACTGGGCGCACTAAAAAACTACAACTGGTCCAGAATGCTGCTGCCAGAATCCTGACCAAAACTAGGAAGTTCAACCATATAACGCCCATCCTATCCTCACTACACTGGCTACCAATTCACTGCCTTTTCCTACCGGGCTCCCTATTTCTGGAACAGTCTGCCTGCTTCAATCAGAGAGGCTGGCTCTATCGAAGTCTTTAAGTCAAGGCTAAAAACCCATTTATTCTCTTTATCATTTGACCAGCCTTGAGGGAGTGGCTCAGTGTCTTCTTAGAGCAAGGATAGACCAGTTAGCTCATAGCTCAGTGTCCTGCCGATGGATACTAGCATCTTGCCTACATGTCCTACAGGTCTACCTGCTCCTGTCCACTGATGCTGGTCATGTTTGTCTGTGTGAGTGAGAGTGTGTGTATGTGTATGTGTGGGTGTGTCTCCTATCTGTTCCAGGCTGCAACTGGGCAGTGTTGGCGCCTGGTGTTGGCACCACACTGACTGAGCTGCTGTTTGCTGTGATGCCCCACATCAGATCTGGATTTCTCACCCAAGTAAACTTTAAAGCACTGCGTATATGCTGCTTGCCCAAACTCGGCATCTATTGCACCCCCAACCGTCCTGGTAGGGGGATCCCTCTCTGAGTAGCCCCTCTCAAGGTTCCTTCCAGGTTTCCTTGGCCTCTGTGAGGGTCCAAGGCTGGGGGATGTCGTGTACTAACCATTTATTGTTTTCACACGTTGGGCACTGTGAAGCCCTTTGAGACTGTAACAGTGATTAAGCTATACAAATAAATGTGATTTGATTTCACAGAGCTGACGTACTTGTTGTAGAGGACGATGTCTGGCAGCCAGATATGTTGTGATGGGAGACGGACTTTCTTGATGCCCTCATACTCTTCAGGGTCCCACATTAACCTGTAGTCATTCCATACCTGATGAAGGAGCACACACACACACACATACACACACACACACACACACACGCAGACAGAGAAATACATCCAATAATGCATGACAGAGTACGTATACGTGCATATGTCTGTAACGATTAGTCAGGGACTTGTGGTGACACTGTGGCGTTTTGACGTGAGCCGACTCACACACACACGCACACATAGAAGTAGTAGAAGAAGAGGATGCCCGGGGACACGAACCTGAGTGAGCCAGCAGTTGGTGGTCATGATCTGCTCTCTCTCGTTCTGAAACGCAGACAGACAGAAGGTTCACAAGCTTAGCGGCCGCTGAGAATATGGCGGCTGTCCTGTAGCGGTTGTTAAAATCACGCTTTGGGTAGAAATGCTCTCAGTGGAACGTGAGTGTATGACACACAGTATTTGTGGGTTTGTGACTAGAGGGAGATTCAGCCCAACAGTCCCACAGTTAAATATCTTGAACTGTAACATGTTAATCACATTTTCATGCATGTACTGTATGAAGACTTTGTTAGATCTCACTTCGAACTCGGAATGATGTCAGAGTTAGGACTTA
The DNA here is from genome assembly GCA_900660455.1 of Gephyroberyx darwinii. Taxonomy (NCBI): domain Eukaryota; kingdom Metazoa; phylum Chordata; class Actinopteri; order Trachichthyiformes; family Trachichthyidae; genus Gephyroberyx; species Gephyroberyx darwinii. The sequence continues at coordinate 1,937 of CABFOQ010032504.1, forward strand.
GGTTTAGCTGTTAGAGAATAAGTGTAGTCAATGGAGGTCCTCATAAATATGTCAATAATACTGTATATATAGAGTGTTTCCATATGTGTATGTGTATTTATATGCGTACATGCATGTGTGTGTGCGCGTGCGTGTGTGTTCTCACCACACTGATGAGCTGGGCCAGGGACACCTGGATGTAGATGGTGACCTGTTGGCTCTTGTTGACCGCCGGTCTGATCAGCTTGTTGTAGCGCTCTGAAGACAGCAGGTGGTTCACCAGCCGCTCCTCCACCTCCGCGCACAAGGCAGCTGCACACACACACACACAGAAAGAAAAACTTGATGAGCAACTACTATGGGTCCCGACCCGAAATGTGTTGCAGGTCTGTTTCTGTTGTGCTTCCCCATGACAAGAATAATAATATATTTTATGAAACCCCTGTGGGAACCTGTTCTCTCATATCCTTCATCCTTTTGGATCGGCATGATGTGTATCAATGTACTTCTACAAACTTATTCATTACTAGAGGGGTTTTCACTTTCACTTACAGCATTGCAGGATAGAATTTATCTCGATTTATGTTTTCATGGTTGGTTTTGGAGGGTAAGGTTATAGTTAAGATTATAGTTCATTTCCATCTCTGTTTTTCACAGACTATTCTATAGTCCAACTTTATATGTTTATAACGTTATATCTATAAAGTTAACTATTCTATAATGACACAATTTCCTCTGACTGTGATCTAATGTCATTTTGTTGGACGCCATGCCAAACCTGTCAAACCGCAGCCCACACGATCACCTCAAAAAACCATCCCAGCGTTCTGAGTCCGACTTCTCTAATTGAATCATCTCAGTGGAGTGAGTATTGAAATGACGCACTCATATCAGGCCGCACAGGGTGTTGTGGGTGCCTCACATTGCATAATGTGTGTGTCTCTAGCAGTTAGGCACGATGACAAGACACCTGGGGCCATATTTAAGGAGAGATCTTTGATTGCATTTGATCTTACAAATGTGCGTAGGTTGAAGTCCATGTCAGCCTGGTTATTTACAGACCTGAACCTTGATGTGACTCTACAGCTCTACAGCTTGATGTGATCCTATCTGAGAGAGGCGTGAGTCACATAAGTATAGATGTTATATTGTAATGAGGCGCCTACATATTATAACCAAGGGCCCTTTTTTATGTGCAACACCAAAGAGGGAAGGCGCCGGTCAGCTCATTTGTGCTGCACTCAAATCCCCGAGACGCATTTTACATTTTAAGGTCAAGTGGTAAAAATAAATCCAAGTGCATTTTTCTAAATGCCGCCTGTAGACTCACCAGTCACTAACTATCTAATCGCCTTGTCACAGTGTTGCTGCTATCATGTCTAACTATCATGTCACAGTACATCAAGATGCACCCACACACCCAACAGGAATGGCCCCACACAGCAGTCCACATATCTGAAAGGGTTCCCTAAGAGGATTGAAGCTCCCTTTGGAGATATTTGCTGAAAAAAGGTCCTTGTTTTGAGCATAATATATTGGATCATCTCAGCGTCTGGAGAGAACAGAGCTCTTTAAAGGGGCTCAGAAAAGAGCACAAAAACAGGAACAACCTGCCTGCAAAAGAAACATCACCGTAGTTTGTTTGTGTAACAAGTGTGACTTTTTGTTTTCACTCTGACCACTACTGAGTTAGCTCACACACAGCTGACCCGGTCATGATTATCAGTGTAGCTGAATGGGAGCATAGCTAGAAAACACAGACATTGATAGAAACACACACACACACACACACACACACACACAGCAGTATTCGGTGAACCGATGTTTAAATCTTGTGCTGCGAGGTCTCACTGATTTGTCCCCAGCTGTAATGAGTGTGTAATAAGTGTGTGTGTGTGTGTGTGTGTGTGTGTGTGTGTGTGTGTGTGTGTGTGTGTGTGTGTGTGTGGTGGGGGTGCGGAGGGGGGTTGGGGGGAACAGGTTAAGCATGTCCTCGACCTCGAGAGTTCAGATTTAATAGCATATTATATGACAGTCCAATACACAGAATCATATGCATTCACACACACACACACAAAAACAATGTATACCTCGCTGCTTCCCAGCCAAGCACACATGTACACACTATTTCATCTCACACACACATCTCACTCTCGCATGTGACTCCTCTACATGCAAACTGCATGGTTCATATGACAATAATGAATCACATTTGATCACACACACACACACACACACACACACACACACATACACAGAGTCCCCTCGGCAAGGCTGTTTTTACCCTTGTAATTGACCCAGAACAATGTCCGACTGGGTCACAGAGCTTCCAATTAGGATGGGTGGTTTAAAGAAGCTGTCAGAGTTTGGTATCAATTAAATTTGTCAATAATAAATCTGTTTTTTTCACATTTGGTTTGTGAGAGAGATCTTTGGTCCAAGAGGGACAAGCAGCATCTTTTCACCGGCGTGGACGGAGCCTCAGCCTGTGTAGAGGTGTGTGGAGGGCATCGCTGCAAGAATTTGCTTTTCATCAAACTCATTTCTCTAGTGAAGCAAAACTTAAGTGAGTTGTCACAAGCACCGGTTGAATTTCAGTATCTGCCCAAACTAAAGAGAACACAGCCTCATCTGAGTGTAGACGCCAACATCTTCCTTCACCCTGGACAGCAGGGTGAGTAGAGAGGTTGTCCTTCAACCAGAGGATATGGGTTCATACCCACATGTCAGCAAGCCGCCGCCCTGCCGAAGTGTCCTTGAGCAAGACAATAAATCTCTACTAGCTTGAAAGCAAAAAGAACTTCTCTCCAGGGATCAAGTATCACATCACGTTATATACACAAAAACTGGCTCTGTTTGATTGGGTTTATGTTGTACTTGCTCTTTGTCTTGTTTTTATCTGTTTTATCTATAAATCTATAAATACATTTAACTATAAATTAACTTGACGTGACTATTGGTTATGGCATTCCTGCTTAGCTAAACTTTCACATTCAGCTGAGCTCTGTTGCAGCACTGAAGGTAAAAAAAACACACAAAATGTACCCTCGTCACCCTCGGCACTGTCACAGTCACCTTTTCTATCCAATTTATTCTCTATGGAGTTGTGGCGTGACACTGTCCAAGCCCGGCAAGCATTTGACAGACAGCGACGTGCAGGACGTGGCCAAGTTGGACAATTTTCACAATATAATTCATATTAAAACAGCTTTGGAAACTGCTGGCAGAGATATCAGAAAGATATTTAGGTCAACGTCGGTGCAGGCCGTTGTATCAGTGCTGAAGCTGAAATGAAGCAGCACTGTGCGTTAAAGAAAGGTTAGGAGAGGTAGATTCTACATTCAGTCGTTGACCTCCAGCCGGCCTCCATCTCACATGGAGACAGAGAAAGTGTCCGCCATCTGAAGAACCGCGACATGACGATGAAGCCGGAGGGCAAATGTCCTGAGAGGGCTATGAAATACAGAGCTCTGCCTGTCAGGATTAGACAGAGAGAAGACAGAGAGAAAGAGAGACACAAGAGAGGAGTACAATAGACCACACACACACACACACACACACACCACAAACAACAACAACATCAAGGAGAGTGAGACAAAACCCTCCACGGTATGGAAACAATTACCAGATTAGTATAATCATCTGATAAAAAAAAAATAGGATTATGCTGTGTTATGGTGATGACAAGGTCTTTGTGTATAAACCAAGCTCTTTCATGGGGAATCACTTGGATTCATGAGATCATGGGATCACTAATTCATTGTTGACATACTGTAAGCGTGCACAAATGCTACATCACTGCATGGAGGTTTTTCTTGAGCTAATTAAAAGTAACGCGGTGGCGTGGGAGTTAAGACCGCACTTCCCATAAATCCTGTTGGCCTACCTCATTGTTGTTTTCTTTTCTGGCTCATTTTTCCTTGTGCCTTTGTTAACTGGATTAAAGCTTTGTGAAGAAGCATGACTAGCCAGTGTCAAACAGATGAGGGGGCATACATTTTACAGTATAAAATTGGAAAGATGAAATAAAATATAAAAAAATAAAAGTCATGTGTGGCATTGTAAGATCCAGGCCCAGGCACAACTATTCATTAAATATGAAATACCTTTATTTGGCGTACAGATATAAAATAACCACCTATGTACACCTGATGGATTTATATGCTTTCTTGACACTAGAAGTACATTTTTTCATTGTTTTGCTTTCCATTCAGTTCCTTGTAAGGACCTGTGACCTTGGTTTAAATTCCTGAAAAATTCAGGACATTGAAAGATTTTGCTGGAAATTCAACCCAGTAGTCCACGATTAAAAAGCAGCACATGGCAGCTTCTGTTTATTTTATTTTGGCTGTGGTGTAGTCATTCACTAACAAGAATTATACATAGACTTATATAAATATACATAGAATATGCAAGATTTACACCTTCCTTCTAAATAGTGGTTTAACTGGGGCTTTTTTATGAGAATTGGGGGGATAAACTTACATTTTTGTTTAATTGGTTTTCTTCTAACCCTTTCTTAACTTGTTTTCATTTAGAGATGAAACTCCCAAGAACGTTCAAAGACATACAATACCTCTTGATCAAATACTTTGCAGGACCCTTATGGGCACGCACCCACAAGTGTGCATACACGCATACACACACAGTGTGTTACCATCAACCTTACACACACCTCTGACCTCAGCTTTCAACAACCTTCCTCAAACAGGCAGCGCCCCACAGGAGTCTTAACAACATCAAAGAGGCGAACATGAAACACTGCAGGATAATGACTGCTCCTGCTCATCACCTCTCCGCCTTCCACTGCCAGGGTTACAGTGAACATCACCGTGATTGGCTGTAATAGTGAAGTGAATAAGGAGCCAGTGGTAACTCTGATGTCATTAGGTGTCCATTCACACTCTCTACAGTGCAAGGTGATGAGTGTGTAGTTGTGTCATCGAAAGGGTTCTTGTAGCTGGTCTGTACTGATTGTTAACAATGAATGAAGCAGTTTCTGCCTTTCTGGCTGGGATGCTTTCTGACTTTTGCCTGAGAAAGATACAAGAGACACCATATCACCTTAAAAATGTAAAGGGCAGCATAAAAATAATCAACTGTAAAACAGAAATGATTTATATGACCATCACAAGACTGAGGACACTGCTGTAAGGTATTGTGTTAGTAAATTCTGTAATGGTAAATGAGAGTAAAATGAGGTGTGCATGAGGTTAGTGCAAGTAGAGACAGAGCATTAGGGACCACACCAGCACATTTCATCACACACACACACACACACACACACACACACACACACTACTCCTGTCTACCTCACTGCACTCTCCCCACCTCAATTATTCATTGCCGCTAAAATAAAAACGCCATCATCCAACAAGCACAGAGAAACTCAAACACAATCAAATGTTTTCAACCAACACATTTTCCCACATGTAAATATAGTGCAAGCACTGATTAAACACTGCTGCTTTTCAGAGACACAGATGGATGGATGAGCGATAGAGTACATCTAGACTACAGACAGAAGAATTCTGCATCCTGGTTGTTTTTTTTAGGGTAGTGAAGTTCAGAAAGTAAATTATTTACTGCCTCCATGCTGGGGTGGCCTTGCAGGGGGCGAAACAATTCAGGCTTCTTCTGTCATTGGCCTTGCTCAGTACACTACCCAGGAGTCAACCGGGTTATAAAAGCCACCCATGCATCCATCCACAGCCACCTGGTTTCTTTTTGGCTTTTTGGTTGTTTTACTTTTCAAATGTACAAAGTATTACCATATGATCTTTTTCTAAATGTCTGTTCTGACCTTCACTCCACCCCTTCTCTCTCTCCAACCGTCCTTTTATGTCCCACGACCTTTCCCTCCTCTCTTTCTTGCCAGCTTAGCTCCTTTCTGCTCACCAGTGTCAGTAGCATGTGCAGGTGGAGTGGAAGAAGGACGCGATGGAAAGAGAAAAGCTCCTGTTCTCTGTTCTCGGCTCTGGTCTCTTCTAAACACACCTGACTCAACTCTTTCTGGCTTGCAAGGCATGTCAATCTCTCTCTCTCTCTCTCTCTCTCTCTCTCTCTCTCTCTCTCTCTCTCATTCAAGGAGCAGCAGCATTCGAACAAGTGTGCCAGTGCGATGACTAATAGTTTACTATGGGCTGTTGACTCAACGCCGGGCCCACATGAATGAGCCTACACATGTGGTTGTGAGACGGAAAACTTTAACTGTGAGATAAACAACAACCGCAGTCTAAGAATAACAACACCGGGAACAAAACTTTGAGCCATCCTGCCCACTAAATTGAAATAAGTTGAATAACCGATTTCCATCGCCCAGGGGGTACGGGGAAGCATCGAGTGAGGGTTGCGTGCAACATGCTAAACAAGGCTAGCATGTGATTTCTCCTCTTGCACTACTAGGCATTGTGCAGGCATTCAATGAGCAAACCATCTAATCAGGGTTAGCTGCAGCGCACGTTAGCACACCCACCATTTACTACGGCATGCAGCTGCTAGTGAGAGAGAGAGAGACAGAAATGAGGACAGGAGACAGGAGAGAGTTGGTGATGAAGAACTGAATATGGCATAAGAGTTACAGCAGGATGGACGGGAGGAGACTGAAATAAAAAAAACAAAAGATGAGATGGAGTAAAGCGGGAATTGTGATGTGCGGAAAGAGAAAAAGGGAACAGGACTAGACAGGAGACAGGATGAGACAGGGAGCCTCCCAATTTTACTGTAGTGGCCAGGGTGAGGTTTGATAGGAGTGACAGAGGCACAGTCACGCAACGCCTGGGCTCCCACTGCGCTGACAGACTGCTGGTGTACTGAATGGGTCGTAGGAAAGAGACAGACTTTGATCCACTGGAGGATAAAAGGGATGAGGGGGCAAGGAAAGGGGCAGCGGGGAAAGAGGAGGGAAGGAAAGAACACAGGAAGGAAAGAAAGGAACAAACAAAGGAATGAACATAGGGAAGGAAGAGATGTACTGCTCTAAAAATGTACTCACTTTGATTTTAGTACGTTAAATGAGAATGACTTTATTTTGATCTGACTGGATAATCTGAGCCTTGAAGTATTTTTATTAGAATTGCAACAACGTTATATATAGCCCGCACTGACTCACACCTCTATGTTCTGCACACTGCATGCGTATATGTCCATGGAGAACATGCCCAGACAGAACAATTATACAGAGTTATGTGGAACTTGTTTTGAGCTCATTTGCTACCTGGTGGTTTGGTAAAGGTTTCTTGTCTTCCTTGCGTAGTGCACTTTGCAGGTCCCTATTGGAATTGAATTCACTGATAAGACTAATCACTAGTTACTCTTCCACAGTAGGGTCAAATGGGGTTTACCAAGACCAAACAGCACCAGGAGCACTACTCTTTTTACATCTTATATCTTGGATCTCTGTTGGTAATAATATGCACAAATAACCAATGCACGATGTCTTGGAGGACGAATCAAGGACAGGAAGTAACGGGTTGGCTGACCCTGTTTAGCCCTGTAGTGGAGAACAAGCCGCTCGAGATCCCAGTTCAGCACCATGGACAGTGTGGTTCTGGATACACCCTGTGGATGAATTTCAAATGCATTGGCCTTTGTTGGAGGATCAGATCCTATTTCAGCACCATGGACAGTTCTTCATTGTCGGCTCCATGCCAGAAACATCTAGGTCTCCTCAATTCAAAGGTTCTCTATGAGGATCCACTCAGTTCAATCAGCCTCCACTAGTATTATCAGTAGACCTTGGCACAGACTGCAGGCCATTAGGCACAGTGTGAGCCACACAGTATAATTATGAGATTTGCTCAAGCAGGTTTAAATGCCTGTGTCCTCAATCAGAGCCACATTATCCTCACTGCTTAATGACTCCTGAGAAGCAGAACGATCCGACCACAGTGCCAAGCGGTTATTGGGTTTGTTATTTAAGTTATAAGCAAAGGAATTGAGGAAGGCTTGAGGAAATGTGAGCTAAAGCAAGAGAGCCCTCTCAAATACCACACACCCATGTGCGTATAAACCCACTGTACAATCGCTGCGTTGGTTGTTGTGCAAAAGGGGAGCACGTTAGTTAATTGAGGCGTGCTAAAAAAAATCACGTGCTAAACAGTCTGACGCACAGAAAAACGACACTACTTTTCCCCACCGGCATGCTGTCCGGTAACCGTGTGTTATCTAACGAAGGCAACAATTAGGCTAAAACATTTCCCAAAAACTGAAATCCGCACAGACGTCATCATCCAAATGGGAGCGGCATTGTGGTATTTTGAGCCCCAAATGTCACATGCCAATGAAATTAAACTCCTGACATTTAATCCTGAGATAGACTCCCCGCAAACCAATATTGTTAATTGTTAGGCATGAACACAGAGAGCGTGCCACAGCCAAATTACATTATGGAGAGCGGCTGTGTGTTATCCTCTTTTGAGCTAAAGCCCTACCCAAAGTAGCACCCCTACTGTCCCGTCCCGTTCCGGACCGGGCCGGGTGGATTTGAATGGATTACTCACTTGCCACGGTGAGAACCAGGAGAGCCAGCGCTGCTTTCACCGGGGCTGCCATCGCTTCCTCCCCTCCAGTGCGACCGACACACGAAAACTTGGCTGGATGGAAAGTGTTTTTCGAGTCGTTTTTCTCCCCTCGGCGTGAAGTAAAGAAGTAAAACAAAACAAGAAAAGAGCGCGCGGGTAGGGTGGATCGTTACGGGGTCATTTCGAGGGAGATCCGTAGATGACCGCCGGTAGTTTTATTGAACTGAGGGTTGGAGGCTTGGGGAAGGAGGACCGATCCGAGAGAGGCTGGATGCTTTCTGCCAGAGCGCACCGCTGGTCCCGGAGCTGTGGCTGCGCACGGCAAAAACCGGCCGTAGAGAGTCGAGTCCCCCTTAATTCTTGCAAACAATATGCAAACAATATTTTCATCGGAATTGTGCTCAGGAGCTAGTGGGGATACGCCGATCCCGTTACCGCCGAACCGTCCATTCTCCAGATAAAAGATTTAAGCGCCCCGGTCTTCAAGTCGCCCTGCCCGCCCAGTGCGCTCCCCCGTCGGGCGGCGGTTTCACTTTCTATCGTTTTGATGAGTTTGACATGTGTGACAACAAACAGGAAGCAAGTACAGTTAAAAGTCCCCCAGGGAAGACATTTTACACACAGCAGCCTGAGCTGAAACCCCCTTCATCTTCTCCAATCAAACGAGAAATCCTCCATTGAAAATAGACGTTGTTTTAAATTAAAAACCCGCTTTTATGATATTCTCCAGGAACCCAAAGCGTTTATAGTTAAGCTATAGATAAAACTACAACAAAGGAAATATTTACTTCTTACGTCAAGTTAAAATCATAACATCTCGATACTGAAGTTGTCTTGAAGGGGCAGCATGTCATGATAGGTCATGTTATCTGCATTAAGCACATTACAGCCGCGTGGTTGAGTTTGTCGCAGGGAGCCCTTCCCTCACTTGGGCTGGAGTGGAGTGGGTTGTTGGGGAGGGTGGGGGGTGCAGGGCATGACGTGGGGTGCAGGGAGCATGAAAACCTTTAGGCCTTGGCTGCCTGCAATTTTTAATAATATATTATCAACTGAATGTCGTACTTTATGAATTCTATTTTTTTCTCCCCCACAGGGAGATCAGAGGTCAGGGTTTTGCTCAGTGTCAGTTCTCAAGGAGACTTCAGCAGGATGGCTTGCAGACATGGGTGCTTGAACCTCGAGTCATCCAGTGGAACGTTGGCTCTTTACTCACCCTGCCTGTTTAAAACAAAAAAGTTAAATAATAATAAAAGTGCAGATCTGATTTGAAAGTGTTCGGACTGCATAAGTTAATATAAGAAGGAATACAAAAGCTGACGACAACACCAAAAAGAACATTATTTTATACCAAATATGCTTTGGCCAAGCAACTTAAGCCCATGGGCAGCAGGCTGAACATGTGCTGCCTCTACTATAGCCTTACAAGCTTCTCCACTATCCATGGACTATTTATGGACTATCAAACTGTGTAGAAGCCATACGCTGCACTGGCTGAGTGAAATAGGTCAACGCAGTGGAGGAGAACCATGCCAGGCATTACTTTCTATTACTACCCAGGAATAAACACACACGATGAGGCCTCAGCTGGGGTCTGATTGGGCATTATGGGGGACTATGTAATTAACTCTTCCTGAACTTAATTACAGAGTGGTGCTTTGAAAGGCTGCGGGCTCCATCAGCCTGCACACTTCAATGCGGTCCAAGCCGAGACCCCTGCTAGCTACCCCAGAGATCCCTCTGGTGAAGTGTGGACTGAGGAAGGAGAAGAGGAAGGAGAAGAGGAGGAGGAGGGAGGGAGGGAGGGAGGAAGAGGCGTCCT
>CABFOQ010032515.1:9178-20539 GCA_900660455.1 Gephyroberyx darwinii
GTATAATATGAGGATAAGGTCATGTTCAATGAGCCTTTAAAGATAAGGCCATTCAAATGGCAGTCTGCACCACTAGGTACACACCAGGGCTTTTTAATGAGCCAATGAGAGGTGCATGTGACTGACTGCAGGGTCCAACAAGGGAATGGTGATGCAGTGTTGTGATTAGGTTACAAATGAACACAATAAAAACCTCTTCAATGTTTGTATGTTTTTATGCTAAAGTTTCGACCAATTAATTCATCGGCTTCTCCAATCTGTACATATTCATTAGAGAGTCACGATCAATCTCTCTCTGTGTCAAGAGGGGGCAGCCACACACTCCTGAATTATTCACTGATGAATTACGACCAGGTAATTACATCTCCACTGAGGAGGATCTGATTTCACACACTAAAAATAAGTGTTACACCTCACAAGAAAAATAGAGTTTGGGATGTTCACCTAACGCACTAAAATATCCCTTCGCAGGCTTGGTTCTACAAAATTAGCCTCTTACTGAAAAACACAAATAGTGTACAATCAGACTTGTGAATATATCTTTCTTACTACTCTGCATGAACGACCCCTCAAATTGATGCATAATCTGATTCATTCTGTTAAACAAAGAACAAGCGTGATTCCTCATTGGATTTGGAAACCTGAAGCAACTGGAGACTTGAAGAGTGCATCAAAACACACTGAATACAGATGACGACCACCTGCGGATAGCGTTAGTCATCAATTATGTTTAACAGCATTGATGCTATTTCAGTCCAGCAAACAATCTGGTTATGATTCACATGTTCAGTGTGATGGGGTTGAAAACGATACATGTGGTTGCAGATGTACCTATATTGTATATTGAGTGCAATACACATTATCTGAGGGTAATATTCCCATTCACATTTCAGACATCTTGAACAATAGAACCGAAATCAGCAAGTTTGCTCATACTGTATTCATGTTAAAGGGCTGAGCAATATAAAGACATGATGTGTCTGGTAATTCACTGTTACTTAACAGCCATGCTTTGATCATATTTATCATGGTGAGGGTTAATGCTGTATAGTCACACAGATTTTTCCTGTGAGGTTAACATCACTATCAGTCAGTCACCATTATACCGCATAGCAGGAGCTCTGTCTTGCGCTACACACACACTAAGCAGTAAAACCATGGGATCAGTCAGATAATAGAAGTACAACCACAATCCAATCTTTCCCAGAACATCTAAATTTGGGCACCAAAACATTTTGCACCACACATCAATCAATTTCACTCCATCATATCTTATGTCTGTGCATACGGCCTGAAAGAGTTCTCATTGACCTGAGTAGGAAGGCTCAATATAGTAAATCTCACTGGTCACTCTGAACTATTCCTTCCCCTTGGTGCTCACTGCTTCCCTGATATACAGTGCAAGAGGACCCATACAGAGCTGGCCAGCACATTGCCTGTCATAAAGGCTGTTATAAATAGCTGCACCGTGGAAGGGGCTCGCTGATGCTTGTCATGAGATGTGGGCATAGGAGAGGAGAAAAGTGTAGTAAAGCTGGTCATGGCTGAGTTGTAAAACCTTCAGTAATGCCCTGGAACAGCCTCACCCACAGATTGCATAAGTGTGTGTGCCTGCGCCTGAGTGTGTGTGTGTGTGTGTGTGTGAGTAGAAGCAGGACTGATGGATGGCTGCAGGTTTCCCATTACCCAGAATACAATCTGCTGAACAGGATGTGTGGGTAAATGGTGCAAAGACCAGAAACTCCATCACAGGAAGTTCACAGAGAGTGAGTGACTGCCTCGTTACAATTGAGAGACGAGTTTATTTCCTCCTGTTTCACCGGCATTTGCCCCAATGCACTAATGCACAACACTCTTTTGCTGCAATTAAAATGAAGTGTGGGATGCCATCACAGTGGGATCTTGTGCTGAACAGAAATAAAGCAGCATGTGAGAGGATAATGTGGGAGCAAAGAAAGCAAAGGAGGACACTTGAAACAAAACAATGGAGGACATGTTGACAGTGGTGTCAAGCCCTAGCTCTTGAAGTGTGTTCACATCCTAAGAACTTGCTGTGCGGTAAACTCATGCTACATAATTAGCCTAGCTGTAGACTCATAGGGTCTTAGTAATTACTTTGAGGATTGAGTTGAGTTAATCACTACAAATCTGCACACACACACACACACACACACACACATACACGCACACACCCAAATTACATTCAAATTTAATATAACAAATCATAAAATTATATTATCACAGCAGTTCCACAGAAATACATGACTAGGAGCTTCTCTAACATCAGCTGTGAGAAAAATGTGTTAATTTGCTTTATGAAAATGTCATTAACAGACAAGGTGGCCATTTTAGATCACTAATGTATCCAGCTTTGGTGAATTTGTCATCTCTCTGAGTCATCTGGTAATTCATGACAGATGTGACAATACAAATTCCCATAGCCTGATATTTGGACAGCTGTTCCAATGCTTTGAGTGCAACAACAAAACCAGGGATGAATGGAGTGATGGGGAACACAGGGAAAAATATAGAGCTAGAAAAGACATGGAGGGAGGAGTCAAATAAGGCATGGTGGGATATGATGAAGAATGACAGCAGACAGGTAATGGAGGATGAAGGTAAGGAAGGTTAGAGGAGGGGAGATAGTAATGAGGGATTTGATGATAAAGTGATGATGAGCATACAAATCTGAAAAAGGAAAAGGAAAAGGGTTGATGGGAACTGTGTGTGCCTATTGTCAAAGACACAAGTAACAATCAGAAACACACACACGCACACTGGAAGCATGAAAAGCAGGTTAACAAGACTTTCTTTAGTGCTTATGTGTTTTACACATCGACCCAGTGTCAGTTTATCAACACACTGCTTGACTCAACATAGGCTGAACATGGATTTAGAGTGAATATCTGCTGATACCGATCAAGTGTTGTCAACATGGACTGTAACTGGATCACATCAAATTCAGCTTCACACAATCAGATTACTGCTCCTATTTAGAGAGAATATCTGTTGAAAGTGATCAGTTAGATCTATATCACATCGTGGAAACTCATCCATCTATAAGAGACATATTTGCAACATGAGAAGGAGTGAAAAAAGTAAACAAACTAGACTGAAAACTACTATAATTGATAAAATGACTATGGTGAGGGAGAAAATGATTGAGCAGACAAATGCTGATTTCTGTCTGCTTGAAAGTTCATTCACGTTCACGATTCGATCCACTCATTTTAAAGGTTATATCCTGCATCCAAAGAAAACTCCAGCATGCCTGCAAAGCAACACGGTGAACTCAGCAACATACTTTACATGTGGATCATTTTTCATAATCATCGTTTATGCAAACCCATTCCACCAAGTAATGGACAATGGAAACAGTTGTGGTAAACGTGCTATCAATGTACTCCTGATATCCACTCCTCAGTTTGAGAGTCTGGAAGAGAGTAGGAATGATAAGGGCCATGTTTCCATCAGCTTCAAAAGCAGTTTGAAACACTAGACGTGTAGAAGGTAGAAGGGTCAAACAAACACTTCACTGAATGCACCACATGCAGGCACACACACACACACACACACACACACACACACACACACCATCCAGAGGAAAGACCTGTTAGACTCATATTTAACACTAAAACATTCTTTACTCCTCTCCAGGAAAAAATAATTCAAGCATCCTGATTGTTCATCTTTGTATATGGTTGTATTTCTCTTTCCACCTTTGCATCCTCATATACCTAAAACACTTCATGCACTACATCCATAAAGCTCCTACGACAGAGGAGGAATACAGAACAGCACCTTTATCCACCTCTGTGCTCTGAGTGCTGCTAATCTAATCTGAGTCAAAGCTATTTGGGGTCCAGGTGAACACACCGTCTGTCTCTCACTACTGTAAAGAGACTGCTCAACAGAGTGTGACTGGCCCACTGACAGCGTCTGTCTCCTACACTGTATGGCTGGACATTCAAGCAGACACACACACACACACACACAGTTACCTAGGGACCCTTAGTGCAGGCCCAGACTAGCCCTCTAAGTTGATTAGTATCAGCCTGTCTGTAGCTAACAGTACATGATTGGCGGGTGGCGAGAGGTTACTCGCCACCTACCAGCTACCAACTATCTACTATCCTGAAGCCTTCCCTACTACCACACAGCATAATAATTCTTACTTCTTCATGACTACACAGTGGCTTGATACATGCTTGGTTATGAATGCTAGCATTACAACGCGTTGCTCAAAAGAAAGACCATATTCCTCTAAATTAAAGTGAAAGTGAAGCCTAGAAGATGTTTCATGCATGGCTGCAGGGGTTACTGCCACTGACCAACGAGATAACTCTCCTTGGTTGTAACTACAGACTCATATTGTCCCTTGCGAACAGGGAACAGGGAGTATGCTGCACTTCATGTCACTTTTACTGAGCCTGTCTTTTTTGTATGAAAGGTGTCTCACAATGAGGACATACATTATGCCTGATCTGTAGGCCTCATGAAACTCTCTCCCTCTCTCTGTCACACACACACACAGGTATTGCCAGAGAGGAAGACAGGATGCCGTGCCAGGTATTTATAGACAAGCTTCACCTCGTGGCACCGAGCCAACAGGGACCTAGAAGTGGAGACAGAGAGCAGTGTGTTTTCATCTGAAGTACGATGACCTCAGATGAGGTTGCCATTGGTAGCTCACCACATACGACAGCTAAGACAGAGGTTAGACACTGAGAACACAACAGGGTCACGGCACATAGGATAAGTAAAGATTCAAGGCTAGGTTATCTGACAGGCAGAATTGAATAGGCTGGAACAAAAACAAGGGAAGAAAAGGGACTGATTCAAAGTCTATATTTGTAGTCAGGTAAAGTCATATGGCTAGTGAGAGTCCATCTTGTTTATCAGTATGAATGTCTTATCTCGCTGTTTGAAGACCAGTCCTGTTTAGGAAATACTCACAGTGGTTTGTATATGTTGGCATATGCCTGTCTGCATGTGTAGCAGTTATATGGATATGCTTGAATCTCTGGAATTATACATTGCAGTGGTATTCCTGAAAAGATGGTAAATTGTTTTCCGGACAAAACGGAAAGGTATTTGTGCCATTTATAATTCATGCTGAGGCTTTTAGTGGATCAATAGAGAGCAGAAGCGAGTTGCTTTGCCCAGCCTACTAGCGCTCTCTGAGAACCCAGCTCTTCCCCAGTCTAGGTACCTGGAAGCACAGCCACGAGGAGTCCAGATTTATGGATGACAGTGAAATCCCACAGCTTAATGGAAAATCCCTCCAATCTCTCATGTCTGTCTTCTTTCTCCCTCCCCCGACTGGTGGATGTTTCTGTCAAATCACGCTGCATCAACTTCGGTATATATGAATATTTGTACGTTTTTGAAATTACAAAAGAAGTCAACTCCTCATCTGAGCACTGAGCAACAACAGAATTAGCCTTGCAACACCGATTCTTATTGAGAAATAATTGCTCATATAATCCAAATAAACCCCACTATGTTTCTTCGTCATCCCCCTCTGTGTATCTGGCTTCTTCTTATTCTCTCTCTCTCTCCAATAATGAGCTGTTTTGATGGGCCAAGGACAGGACAGGTGAGTTCTGCACCTCAATGCTCATTATGCAGAGGCCCAGTTAGCCAGGAAGGAGTAGGAGAGAGAGGAGAGTCGTCACGGTGGCTCCTATAACCACTAATGAGACCGTGGCATCCATCTCTATTCCCTGCCAGGAGCACACAAGCATACATACATATGCACACATACAGATTAGCTGAATTAGTGTCATCCTTTTCTGTTGTTAGAGCTAACCTGCTACACTAATGTCATGAATTGATGTTACAGTACATTCATAAGTAAACATGTGCTTGGTTTACATTTACGTTCTTGATTCTGTTTGATTAATCATATTCCCTGCTTTGTGAATTCAAAAATTCTTGATAAAATATAGATCATAAAAACGAAAATGCTGTTTCAAAGCCATTGGAGGATGGATCATATACTGACAAGATACTGTGAACAAAACTTGAGGATCTGCGATAGAAAATACTTTGTTAGTTTTGACTTAATATAACTCTGATGAAGGCTTCATTGTGTATCACCTACGGTAACAGTCAAAGCTTATGACTGAGTCATACTACAGAAAAGCTGAAAAGCAATCACGAGATTCGACAGCCAGGCTTGGAAGGTGTGTCAGTATTCCAGCTGAACTCTTTTCACGCTTAGGTGCACACAAAATCTGAATCATTTCCAGTAATTTCATCTCATCTCACTTAGAAAAATGGAGTGAGCTGCAAAGACAAGGAGTGTGAATGAACGAAACAGACCCCACACGTAGGGAGTGATAAGAGACAGAGAGGAGAAAGGACGTGCGAGAGTGAGCGAGAGAAAAATGGTGGTGAAAAAGTTGCTGTTACAACCAAAGATATCATTCATTCACTTACATTACATTTGATTGATTGACCCTGCAAACATAACGTTCAGCTTTGGAATCAAGTCTCTATCTCCATTAGATTCATTAAACAATTATAATCGTCTAATGGCAGAAATCCCAGATTTGGATCACCACCAAAATCTAATCAATTGTCCCTTGGCCCACGGCCTATCTGTGTATACCAAATGTCATGGAAATCCGTTAATAGGTTTGTGAGATAGCCTGCTGACAGACTAACTAACAAACAGGGGCGAAAAGACATAACCTTCTTTATGGAGGTGAGAAAGATAGTAGATAAAAGATAAAGTAAGGTGAGATAGTTCATTCCTTTGAGGATGGCAACATCCTGCCAGGGCCTGCCTGTGCCAGTGGGAGAAGGAGAAAATGAATGAGACAGAGAGAGAAACAAAGAGACAGAAAGATAAAAAGAAAAAGAGTGAGAGACCGAGATAGATTAGGATACATTTGGTAGACTAGATGAGGCTGTTCACCGTCTCTCTACATAACCCTGGATGAAGTTGAAGTGACAGAGAGACAGAATTAACTGAGCTCCTACCGGTTCTATCTCTGATGGCCAGGTTGGTCCCTCTCTTCAGGATGATATCCAGCTGGTACATGGCTGGACTAGGAGGACGAGGAGGGGGCTCTGCATTACTGGGCCCCACTATGTTGATGCCCTGTAGAGAGAGGAACTTATGTAAGTTAACCAGGCAAAACTGTACACACCAAATTACTACAGGACAAAGCACACTGTCAATGCCAAAGAGACGAAAAAGAAAAAGGCATGGCAACTAGGGCCTACAATACAATGCATAAGGAAAGATATGTAAGTCACCCGGACACATAAACCGAAGGAGCTTTCAAAACTGACTTTACTGGTCAACATACAAATAAGCATGCCTCAAAAAATGACTAATACTATTTTGCATAGTTGATGTTGCATGCTAACTATATTAATCGTAGTAGGCATGCAAGCCATTGGAAACTTCTCTGAGGGTCGTCTCAGTGTGGCTTTGCATGCCACAGTGTAGCCCTGAGGTCAGTGCTGTACTCTAGGCAGAAAGCTCCCAGTGGGTCTAACCCTGGATCTTCCTGGAGCTAGCAGCCCATTAGCAAGCCACATGGAAGCCAGGGTATGCTTTGAGATCCACTAAGAGGTCCACTCCCCAGCTCGCTCTCGCTCTCTCTCTCTCTCTCTCTCTTCTCTCTCTCTCTCTCTCTCATTTTCCTCCTCCCCATTAGACAACCTGTGCGTGGGTTGAATAGTGAAGAGCAGAAAATGCTACCGAGCCACTGGGAGGCTAAAGGACTACTGAGGCTATCTTAAGAGCTGCTCCCACAAGACAGGAACAGTAGAGGGGTGAGATCTCAGAAACGGGGAAGGCAGACACTACATGAAGAGACTCTACACTCGTATACTGTATGTATTCTGACAGTAAATAGCCTATGACATTTTGTCTTATTGTTGTAAACCACGTTACAATGCTAATTGCCCAACTATGGCTAATTAAACCTAGTCGTGTGGTGTAGGCACATATTTAGCCACACTGTTTTTGGAGTATTTCTTAGCGCAGAAAGTTGCAAACCAACTGACATTTTCAGAATTGGCTGCAGAAGACAAAACTCAAGAGTTACTGGGTGCTAATGTTAGCTTGTTAGCTATGGTTTTATCTTTTTTGACATCTCAACTAGTGACACAATTCTTGTTGAGACCCTGAATCAAGTCACTTTTTATTGTCTGAGTTGTCTGACTACAGAAACAATAAGATATGTCAATGACATCACTTGCATTATTTTATACATTTCACTGAACCTCAAAATAAGTGATGACAGACTGAGACGACGATGAAGGAATGTGTGCTTCTTAACGTTACTGGCAATAATATAAATCTGGAGGATGTTGTTAAAATCATTGTAAGTGTTAAAAGTATTTGAATTAGCATAGTGTTTCAACACTAGCAGGCTATTGGTACTAGCATATAGTAAGGGGGCAGTACTAGCAAAAACACAAATTGTGATTACTGTCATTAGTATTATTACCATGATAAAATGGTAATCATTTCAAAATGAGTCAGTATACTTAACACTACAGACCATTTTACCAGACTGTGGATAATGCCGACAACAGACAGAGCTATTTTTAAATCAAAACAACCGCAGCTGGGCCAGAAATGTGATGTAGTAAAAGGGTTGCAATTCTCGAATTTCCCTCAAAAGTCCACCTAAAACTGCTGCAGCTTTAGTACCTGCTGTCAAGTAAGTGAAAAAAGAAATAAAGGTGAACAGCCTGCAAGCTATCTTTTGGGGGAAAGGAAAAACTAAAATACTCTTTCTGATCTAATCTGTTAGGTAACAGGTGCACCTGGCTCCGCTCAAATCTGAACCAATCTAATGTGAACATTCAGAGACAGACAGGGAGTTAAGGCTGTGTGATTGGATAGAATAAACCTGGGGTCAATGGTGCATGCAAGTCACTGTAATTGAACTGTGTGTGTGTGTGTGTGTGTGTGTGTGTGTGTGTGTGTGTGTTTTGCAACCAATAGGATAGGACAGCAGGGCTGACCATGTAACCTCAAGACTTTTGTCCTATCTAAAGGACTGACACAAACACAGTGACACACTTGCATAAACCCACACCATCTGGGTTGTGCGCACACATCATAAGCACACACACAGTGATTAAGAAAGATGTAGAAATCCCCAGACATATTGTGCCCACAGAAAATGCCAGTGCGCATAGTTAGTTTCATCTCTATAGCGCATGTACAACACACACACATGGATGTAATGGCACACACACACAC
The DNA here is from genome assembly GCA_900660455.1 of Gephyroberyx darwinii. Taxonomy (NCBI): domain Eukaryota; kingdom Metazoa; phylum Chordata; class Actinopteri; order Trachichthyiformes; family Trachichthyidae; genus Gephyroberyx; species Gephyroberyx darwinii. Next base: position 18,417 of record CABFOQ010032515.1, read on the forward strand.
AACACAATAAGAGGATTTGACATGGATTTGCAGATAGCACAGGCTCTTTGAGGGAGCCAGAGTACACAAGGTAGGATCAATCAAGTCTACAAACTAAAAGACAAAATATTCAAGCAAACTGCCCAGTTATGATTGTTCACACCATGTAAACGGAAAGATAGCGCAAACAATATAAAGTAGATTTGCGGGCGTAAAAACACTATGTTGACTTGACTTGTATTATATTTTCTTTCTTTCTTTGCCCGAATTCATGACTTTTAAAAGTGACATATTGTCATTGTTGGGTGAAAACCTCATAATTCCAATTTGTGTGTTTTTTAACTCAGCTAAAGTTTAACTTAATTGAAGGGTTACATATTCCTCTATGATCCCGGAAGGTGAAAATCTTTCAAAACTCGTTGGATAAACTGAAAAATGCATGGCTGTCAAGCTAAAAACAAGGCTGTTTTTCTTAGTTCTTGAAAAGTTGGCATTTTAGAGATATGAAGTTGTTAGTTGACAACAGTGATATGAACCTCTGGGTGGTGGTCTCATCGGTGCTCGGAGCAGGTTTACAGTGGATTCTGTCTTGAGCAATGGAACCCACTTAATAATCCTTGTGATACACACAGCAAACACACCCCTTTCCGTTTAAAAAAATCACTGAGGTTTCTGAGTAAATGATTGTCCAAGATCAGAGCATATGGAATTTCACATCAGAACCTGTTAGTTTTGAAATTGCCTCAGGATTACATTTAAACAGAAAGAGTCAACGAGCATTGGAAATGGCTTTCACAGTCATAGTCAGGAGATTATGCTGACTCTTTCATAGTGAGTACTTAACTATGCCTTCAACTATGCCTTCAGTGTATTTAACTTCGGGGGGGATTCTGAACTGCATCTAGAATAGGCTGAGTATATTTTTCTTGCTTATCAAGTTGCTATTAGCGGTACTTAGACTGCTTCAGGACTAGTGCTTTATTCAATAGTCTGTTGTTAGCTGCTAGTTGGTCAGTTTGTGTTGTTAGCTGCTAGTTGGTCAGTTTGTGTTGTTAGCTGCTAGTTGGTCAGTTTGTGTTGTTAGCTGCTAGTTGGTCAGTTTGTGTTGTTAGCTGCTAGTTGGTTAGTTTGTCTTTGTAGCCACACCTTCAGGCCTAATTGTTGTTATTTGTCCTTATATCTTGTTGTTTTAGCTGTTTTGATTTAGAGCAGTGGTGTCCAATCATGTGCCATGGAGGGCCAAGAGTATGCAGATTTTCACTCCAACCAAAGACTACAGCAGGTGATTTCACTGATTAGTCACTCCTCTCTGGTTCAAGGTCTGTTAATCAGTGAAGTCACCTGCTGTAGTCTTTGGTTGGAGTGAAAACCTGCATACTCTCGGCCCTCCATGGCACATGATTGGACACCACTGATTTAGAGTGTTATTTTACTAGCCTAGGGTTAAGACAAGTAAGCCCAGTTTCTGTTTGTGTCATACCCCCAATTGGAGGTAGGTTCACCTGAGCTCGGCCAGTTGACTTGTTAATTGTCTGGGAGGGGCCTGCACTCCTGGCAGACAATTAACAATCAGTGGATGCAGTCGTAAACCACTGCTGCTTTGAAAGCATCAGCTTTCAAGCATCTGGCAAACGAAGGCTAGGGCGACTTTTTCAAGTCCGACTTCTTCAATCAACGGCCTTCAAAGAATGGGTTCTTCTTCTTTTCATATTATGATTTAAATTCTGTCATCACATGGTTTCTTCCCGTCACAATCTCCGCTCGCTCTACCCCACTGATCTTTCCTCTTCTGTTCTCTCTGCCCTCCCTGCCCCTGAATCCTTCTCTCTCCTATCCCCTGATAAGAGGACTCTTCTCTCCTCTTAGAGGAGAGAAGATCAGTGCCAACACTGATCATCTTCTCTCTACTCTGTCCTCTTCTTTGGACAATCTCTGTCTCCTCACCTCCAGGCCTGCACTCCACTGCCCAACTCCACCTTGCCCTGGTTGTCGGACTCAGTGCGGGGCTGAGCACAAATGGAGAAAAGGCAAACTCCCGGAGGACCTCCCTCACCCCCCAGCTGGTGCTCCACGCACCAACCACACCTGTCCACCTTCCACCCCTCTCTACCACCCTCTCCATCTTTTGCCTCCCCACCTCCCAC
>CABFOQ010032517.1:0-15571 GCA_900660455.1 Gephyroberyx darwinii
ATAACCACAATTACGTAAGGCTGCTGTGTCGGCAAGCACATTCACATAAGTCTCCCTATCCATCCATCCATCCATCTGGCAACTTTTTTTTAACCCCTGCCAAACATTTCAGCAGATCACTAGGAAAATATTGTAATGCTATGAAAGCAAAGCACCACAGTAACATATTACATGTATAACTGTGAACAACATCCCTGTACATCAAGTGCATGTATGTGTGTGTGTGTATGTACTTTGTGTATGTCTCAAGAATGGGACTGTCGTAGTTGGTTTTCTTTATAAGAACTCTTGATTAGTGCAATAAAGTGCTACAAAGGGAACTGAAGAGGCCTGCATTTGCATTATGTTGTAGTGTCATGCTGTTATGTTTTGTCCTGTCAGCTCAGCATTGTCTAATCTGGGTCACATGACTGACACAGTGGAGTTACTATGGCGAATAACATAGGAATAGCTGCAAATACAGATCAAAGGAAATTGAAGATTCCATCACGTCCCTCTCATGTGCATTGATTCCTTGCACTTTACTAGATAGTCTGGAGCACAGAGGGCCAGGAGCAGTAGGGTAGCAAGAGGGAAGTGATGGCATGTGCACCGACAACACTGCGCAAGCTTTAGCCCACTGAGCACTGACACTTCCACATCTCCAGCGGATTCTGTTTATTTCCTTTCCTGCCTAAATCCCTCTACTGGCCTGCAATACTTCCCTATCTGTCTAAGCCTGTCTGGTATCCTGTTGTCGTCACCTACAGTGTTTTTACAGCCTCGGAGTAATCTGTGGCACATGATGACCCAGTGGTTGAAGTCAGTCTAACGTTAAACTAATCAGATTATCTCTCCACTGCCCTCTCCGTGTTTAGGAGCTAGCCGAGGGGACTCGGAGCATAAAAGCACCTGTCAGATCAAGTCCTATTTCAAGATGGATGACTATGTGTTTTGGCTTTTGAATGGGCTTCACAGGCACTCTAAACCTTAACCACTAGTAGCTCCAAAACAATCGGAGTTGCCAGGAATTTTCATGAATTTCCATGACAACAAATATATTGCCAAAAAGGAATTGTTTGTTTTAATATATTTCTGACATCAATTTAAAACCGTTTCCAAAGCTGTTTTGATATATTCTTTTTACTGTGCCATAATATCAAATAATAAAAATGGAAATAAATCTAAGGGGTTGGACTTGGTCACCTCCTGCACGTCGCCATCCTTCAAATGCTTGCCGGGATAGATGGACCGAATCCATTCCTAAGTGGGTTAGGGTCAGGGTTTTCTTTCATTCACTCCTTCATTCATTGAACCACTGAGGTCTAATCTAATCAGATGAGTCCACTGGTCTCCTGCTGTGTTCCAATGACCTGCTCTCAGAGGCTATAATCTAATTACCTACCTTCCTCTCTGACAGCAGTAGATCCGACAGGGCACTTTATTCCTGGGATGGATACACGCTGGAGCATTCTCAACACTGTATCAGTGCCTTTGAGCAAGGCACTCTTCCAGTAGAGTTGTATGAATGTGGTTTACGCACACTCTCAAAACTCCTATGTTTTACCTTTACCTCCATGCTCATTTCCAGCAACACTCTGCTTCACATTCACACTGGGAGCTTCCCAGTACAACCACTGTTGACCGCTGGGAGCTAGGGGAGAGCGTTTGCTTTCCCTACCCGCATTTTCCCAGCCAGTCTGGAAATTTGAAGCAGTGACCTTCCAGTTACAAGTAAATTAACATGAATGTATGTGGGTTCAAACTTTGATGCAGTCGAATGAAATTAAAGGTCATCACCCCTCATCAACCATCCCATTAACACAAGGCTGTGTCAAATGCTGTTTGGTGGACACGTTCATCCAACACACCTCACAGTACCATGAGTGTGTGCAGTCTCTACCCATTGAACTACACAGGACTGCAGTATCAATTCTCAGGTACACAAAGCCAATACAGATGGTATTCTGTATTTGCCTTTCAGTATTTGAGAAGCAAAGAGGGAGAAGGGATGGAGAGGGAGAATGAAAGAGAAAAGAGATAGCGGAAATGCTATACAAAGAAAAGAGGGAGGAAAAATTATTGATGGGAGAAAAGGAGCAGAGAGAGAAACGATGGAGGACATAGAGAGACCAGAGGTGAGGTTATAACCATTGCAATGGGGACATTGCTAGATACGGTTACTGTTGTCCTGCTAAATGACAAGGCTATTCATACAGCCATTTTGAATTTCCATGAGTCAGACCCAGATAGCTTTCTTCTGGCAGCAGCAAGGAAAGATAGAAATAAAAGAGACAGAGCGAGATAGAGAGAGAGACAGAGACAGAGAGAGAGATCGTCTGGTGGTGTGTCAGCTTCGACACTTTAATACTCAATGACAGATCTGTCGTCTGGAGGGCAATGTTGAGGTCAGTAGCACTTTAGGCTCTGATTGGGGCTTTGAAAACATTTAACATATAGTTTACAGAATACTTTTTATGTTGGCTGTCCATGTGTCACCTCAGACCACTGATCAGATTAAAAGAAACTTGGGGAAACTGTGCATCTCACCACCAACATTTCCAGGTGATTAGCCAGGTGGGAGGGGCGCTACAATTAAGCTCAAAACAAGGTGACATATTTGTTACTGATTGGCCCAGAGAGGGACTGCATCATTCGGAGGGGACAACATGTTTACTGGTGCCTTGTTTAATCAGTGATTTTAAAACAGGAAGGTTATAGAAATAGTTGCTTTGCAGTTCAGGATCTGGCTCCATCATGGAGGCCACTGGAGAATTAGCTACTACTACTATTTACTACTATTAGTTACTTAGCTACTATTAGTTACTTAGCTACTATTAAGTAAGGATGTCCCCCCTCACACACATTATATAATGTATGACAACCTGTTTTACATGGAACAATCCTGTGCCTGTCTGATTTAATCCAGCCTAAATCTTTAGGTGGACTGAAATGAGAGATTTACACCGCTGGTATTGTGGGTTATCAGTGATAGTGGAATACAAGAATACAACTGACTTTTGTCAGTGGCCAGATGCTGGTCTATTCAACCAGTCACACTGGCAGGTCTTCTATTCTAACAAATCATAGTAAGCCAACAAAAGAAGCTCACACATTTTGGAAGCTAACTTCCATTGAAAATATTAGACTGAATATATACAGAAAGACCTAGAAGGATGTCAGCACAGGCATGGATGACTTTAAAACCCACCTCCTCTAGGTGTTGCAGGAGTTTCACTGAGTTGGGCCCACGACACCTCAAGAAGGCTCAATGGTGTATTCCAGCATAAGAATAAATATAATTCTCATATGTAATTAAATGTTTTAATTGTATTGGGCTTTATCTATTTGTATCTGTATTGCATCTGTGTTGTCATTGTGCTTTTATTGTGACTTGGACAATAAAGATGAATTTAATTGTATTGAACTGAAAATGATTATTATTTTGATGTTATTCCATGCAACTAAACCAGTCTAGCCAACCTAGTGCAGAGTCAGAAAGTGAACATCAACTGTATTCCTCTTTGGTGTTCAATGACTCTTCCTTGTGGACAAAGCATGCAATTACAGCCACGCCATTTGTGGGTATTTTGAGTCCCCACAGTGTTATAGGCCCACCACCTCATGTGTATTGCAGAATGGGGCCAAACAGTATTTGCAAACTACTTGGGTGCTAGATAGGTTCACACAGTTTGAATTACGACAATCAATACAGTATAGATTTCTATCATTGCCAACTTAAAAAAAAGTATCTGAATTCATCTTGATGCAGTAAACCCCCATCTGGTATTCCATTTAAGTTAAAGAAAAAAAAGTATAAACACACATGAAGAATAATAAAGAAAAAAATCTAAAAGAAAATCACGTCTCATTTTTCTCATTTGTGTTTCTACATTTCTACAGTTTAAAATTCATAATTGTTATGTGCTGTCCATTTGTACTGAATGTGAGGTCTTGTCAATTCCTTCATGCTTAGCTACGGATACAGGGACTGGAATCAGATTTGTTTTGACCCCGCTGCCAAAATATCTAATCTAGTGGCATGACCAAAACTGTTTCATAAAGGAGCTATTTGCAAGTCATATGACTTCTGTTTCAAAGCCCTGGTTGGCTTGTAATAGGGCAGTGTGAACCTAAAGAAACCAAATACAAAAATACTACAAAGTCAACTTTTCCACTCTGGGTCACACCAAAGAAAACAACTGGGGGTGGGATTGCACCCATAGTCTTTTAGAGGTCCTGTATCAAATGTATTAGTATGTACTATACTACTATGCTAGTATGCTATGCGCCTTATACCAGACATTTATTCTATCTGGTGATTAAAATGCTTCTGATTCTGCCTAAAATAACTAGAATAAATAAATACAATATAAATACAAAAAAGAGAGAAAATACAGACCTGTAACATAGTGTTGTTGGATTCTCTAAAATGAAAAGGAGCGTAATTCACCAAATTTCCTTGGAAGTAGGTGAAACGATGGACAATAAACATCCTCTGGACTGGTGACTGGGTGACAACCAGAAACAAACATCAAACCTTCCATTACCAAATTGGACACCTATTATAGATGCAATCCATCAAATGTGTAGTATAGTTAAGGCGAGGTGTGCCCTAACATTTGACGGGCAGTGTATATATTGCATATATTTGTAGATATTTATAAATCAAATTATAATTCATTGCAGACATAGTAGCTGTTGCCTTTTGTGTATTATAAACATTGAAGATATCTTGGTCCTGTGATGTAAGACTCATAATCTTTCATCAACTAAGTCTGTCCCCATTCATGGACATTTTATGCCATTTTTTGAACTCTAAACAACCAGCTGCCACTCACTTCAATTTTAGAGAAGGGTGAACTTTGGGGGCGACTAACTAATTAAAGTTTTGACTTAAAGTTAGTTTAGGATTAGCACTTGGGTTCAGTGTTAAGATTAAAATTAGGGTTATATTTAGGTTGAGGTAAAGGTTAAGGTTAGTTTAGGGTGAGGAAATGGGTTTAGGATTAAATGATATACAGGAAATAAGTCACATGAGATACTCTAACCCTGACCATCTGTGATTGATGGCACACCCTTGTTAAAACATGTCACATAACCACAATACCACAATTTTTTTTTTTACAAGATTTATTTGATAGTCAATATTATTTTCACTCAAGAATTACAGTATGTGACAGTTGACATGAGTTTTTCATGTACCTTGTGGCTATAAACTTTCCAACTGCAACTGCAACTGCAAAGTCTTCAATACCATAAATATTTCCAATATTTCTTGGAATTAAGAGGACATTTGCTGCAGATTAACTTCTGCTACAATGTAGCCATGGATACTCACTATACTCGCTATGGTTACAGTTCTGCTAGTGTAGTCCATGGATGCTAGCTACAGATGTTTCTATGGTTACAGTCCTGCTGAACTATGTTTTGGCAGAAAGCTTGTTAATTATTTTAACTTAATTTCAAATCAATATTTAATGTCAAATGATTAATATCTTTTGCACACAGTATGTGAGTACCCATAGGCAGTTAGCATTATCCTAGAAGTGAGAAAAAGACAACTTGTAGCAGCTCTAAGGCTGGATGGTTAGTTAATTTTAATGACACGTCTAAATGTGTCAAGAGATTGGTGAAATAGACATACAATTTGACAAAAAGAACGGCAGAAGATCTCTCTTCCCACAAGACTTCAATTGTAACTTGTTTTGTTTAGACAGAAAGTGAGCAAAAGTTAGCCAGAGAGCTAAAGTTCTTGCTCTGTTGATTCATAATGGACTTCACTAATGATAAAGATTGAGAATTTGTTCTCAGAAGTTATGAATCTACAGGCCATCAAATAAAATAAAATGCCAACTTTGGATTACTAAAAAGTCTATCTTCACGCTTCGAATAATGGTAATCGCCTATGATTACTTAACAAATGCTAAAGCTAAAGCATTAGCATTAGCATAGTGGTAGACTGATTAGAATCCATGTAAACCAGGTAATTAGAGAAATCGTGTTACTTTGAACCATGTAAACATTGCACCCTAAAAAATATTGTCTGAAGCTGATTAGTTCCAGTAATCAGGGTATTGGTGTGCTTGTAAAAAAAATAAAAAATAAAAGCTGTCATACTCAAATAAATAAAAGCTGTCATACTGGAGTAGTATTACCTACTGCCTCATACTTAACATTATGTGTAACCCAGTTTAGAGAAAGAAAACCTGTACAGATAAATGAGAATTAAAAATTTTGCAAACATGAGGTCCTGTAAAAAAGGAAATTTATGTAAAATTTGTGTAAAGAATTCAGCCACTCAAACCAAATATTATCATTACTAAATCTAAAGTGTACTAAACTGTAACTGCAACCATCTCAGGAGGCCTTGTGGTCACAGATGAGGACAAAGAGCCGGTAGATGTTGAGGATGACAACCAGGAAGTTTTTAATGGCGAAGAAGATCAGCATCTGGTGGACCACGTTGAAGTAGATCATGACGGTGAGGCGGACCACCAGGAAAGGTCCGTCCTGGATGAACAAAGCCTCCACGGTGCTCCAGATATCAGTCCTGAGGTGAGAGAAGAGCGAGGAACCTGCCTCAGAGAGGTCGTCTGAGGAAGCGCCCATTACTGTTGGCAAAGAAACGAGGTAAAGGATGACAATTTGGGATATTTTCATATAAATAAATGTTGTTTAGCTACTCTGCCAGTTCAGCCAGTTCATGAAAGCTTTTGCATTTGCTGTTCCTGCCACACAGGAAATTATGTGTTTTACATTTCTGGCTTGTTTGAGCAGCAATAGCCACCATGGCTGAACACACAAAGAAAAGAGCACCACCTATATAAATTCAAACTCCATCAACTGATCAACAGAATAGACGTAATCAAGCTGTGGTTGTACAGGTAAGCTCCCAGTGGCTAATCAGTGCAAAATGTAATACAGAGGACAATATTTCCACTTCATACAATGTAAATACAATTCAGTCAGGAAACTTTCTGTCCTCCCTGCGCACAACTGACTGCATTATATCATACCACACTGACCCCCCCGCAATACAGTACATAGATGCAGATCCAAGCAGGTGGAGGTGGGTGAGCAGCAGCCAAGCACGCATAGCAAGCAAGCAGCAACCTATCAGGTAGCAGCAGAGTACAGAGCTTAGCAGTGAGCAGAGCAGATAGGCAAGTTTTCTTAGTGGAAGAGGTTGTGATTGTTGTATGGTGAATATGTGGCCGGGGCTGACCACACCAGCTGTCAGCAAGAGTTTCCTTACTGAACTCGCTACGCTCATTTATGTATTTGTACCTGAGAGATGCAGCGGAAACTGCAGCATGCTCCAAGTCCACACCGCCAGAATAATGTAGACCATGCTGGGACTGCTATCCCTGTCTCTCACACACACACACACACACACACACACACACACACACACACGCACACACACACACACACACACAGAAAATTACCCTTTTTTTATTGATTGTTTGTTGATGTTTGTTGATGTCCGCAATGATGTTCATTTATTCATTCAGTCATTCATTAAGTTTCTTCCCTCCCTCCCATCTTCCCTTCCTCTCCCATCCTTTCTCCTTTGCTCATTTGACATCGGATAGAGTTTGGATGTCAATTCCAGTATGCCTATTCGTTAATTAATTAATTAATTCATTCATTAATTCACCCTCCCTACTCACTTGACGTCAGACAGGGTTTCGGAGGTGAACTCCAGTATATCAGCGGCGGTGCCCACAAAGATGAGCAGCAACTGGGACAGCTGGTCTCTGGTCAGTCCCCCACCAGCTGGCAGCAGCCATTTACCCAGGATCAGTAAAATCAGCAGAATCTGGTGTAAAGCCAGGATCCAGTCATTGGCACACACTGAGGACAGTGGGTTCACTATGCCCTGAATTGAGATGAGAAATCAATCACACATAGCTTCACAATAGGATCATGTGTTTTAACCCATCAACAGGGGATGTGCTGTAGGGTAAACTCACCAAAATGCAGGTTACTTGCCTTTTTTGAAGCTGCACAAAATATTGCAGCTTCAATTAAAAAACAGTTCAACCCTATTATGCTGCAGTCACTGGGGAAATGAGGAACGGGGAATCTGTGGTAACAGGGTGTGTTTTTTTGTGTATAGAGTTTAAGCTGTAAATTGTAGAATAAAAGCACATGGCAATTGTATTGCGCTTTTATTCTGCAGCGAGACTGCAGCCATATAGAGACACACCAGGGCACGACAGCAACCATGACTATGGACAGTGCTTTGGTGGCTTTGGTGGTTTACGTTGATTTACCACCTCTGAGGGTTGTTTTCAATTAATCAATCAATCAAACTTTATTTATATAGCACATTTCGTACATTAAGATGCAATGCAGTGTGCTTTGCATCAAATTAAAAGTGCAAAGATTCAATGTGGAGAAAGGTAAAAGATTAAAACTAATAATAAAAGATAAAAGAGGAGATACAAAGTCTTTCAAAAATAAAAAATAAAATAAATCAAATCACATTTTTGTGTTTAAATACTTTCCACCTCGGTTAACTCTCTGGCCGTTCATTCCCTCATGAAAGAATCTTTTCCGTTTTTTTTGGTGAACTGTAAGTGACCAAAATCCAAATGTTGTTTTACAGTTAACCCTCCGTCAAATTGAAACACCAAGTGACTGAAATTAACATTTCAATTGGGCTTCCTTTGTTTTGGGTTATGGACATGAAAGCCTGGGAAAGCAAGCAGAGGAAAGAGCTAAGATAAAGTTATAGAGGGGCAGATTGTTTGTCATTCAACACCAGTTATATTTCATTTGTTTATCCACTGTTTCCACAGTGGATAAATGTTTCTAAACTGTTTCTACCCTACCAATGTGGACAGCTGTCAACAAAATAGCAATTTAATATTATGCCTTAATAGAAAAGTTGACTTTGTTGCCCAATTACAAGACTCACAAGTAACTAATTTATTGGACAAAGTTTTGGTAGCCTCCCACCAGGTTAGAGATTTTGGCGACGAAGGGGAGTCAAAACAAAACTGTAACTCCCTTTAACTTTAGCTGAACATGAAGAACTGGTCTTTGCTATTTGCTGTAATTGGTTCAGATTACTATGTTGTTCTCAATCCTCACAAACTAACAAACGGCAGGTCTCTTGGAAGACCTGCATTTTCAGGCATCTTGGTGCGGCTACTTGGTGCCACCCAAGTTTGAAAGGCAATGTTCTCGCTTTGGCAAGGTTAGGAAAAGGTTATGAGGTTGCGCGTACTGACAGGGGAGAGGCACCACAGATGCCACTTCAACCTCCTAAAAGGACGGAGGAAGGTGGGCCCTGTTTCTTTGGCTATGATGGTGAGAGGAGTTGGGACGAGAGGTTCCAAAATCCAACCGTCAAACCTCGGCCCTCTGTGATGACCGTCTCGCAATTTACTAACGTGTTGTCTCCTCTGCTGGGGTGCGCAACGCTCATGCACCACCACATAGAGACTCCACCTGGCGTGGCGGTGTGCTCACGCCCATCTCAAGTGCCAGAACTCCAGAAAAAAGTGCTCAAGGCGAAAATGGAGGCCATGCTGGAAATGGGGGTAATAGAAGCGTTTCTGCGGGTCCTTAAAAAGTCTTAAAGTTAATTATCTAAATTCAAGGCCTTAAAAGGTCTTAAATGGTCTTTTTTGTTGTTGTAAAGTCTTAAATAGCTAAGTCTTAAAAATGTGCCCGGTGATGTCGACTAAGTTACTTTAGTATTTTGCCTTTGATGCAATATGTATAGTGATTTACATCACTTCAATGGTTGAAGGAACGGATTTGTTTTTGGCAGTAGAACAGAACCACATCTGCAACTTTCCTGCACCGATCTGAGTTTGCTTAACCTTAGCCAAAGACTGTTTAGCTAGCTGCTTTATGGTGCAATCCATTGTACTCGGAACTCTAAAAGAAATTACCTCCGACACAAAAAAGTGCAATAGAACAGTCATTCAAGTCGGAATTCCCAGTCAGAAACTCAGGCAAGATCCAACTGGTCTGAGTTCGGCGATATAAACACCAGTGTTTCCCACAGGATTTTGTGAGACTGTGGTGGGTGGACCTCACACCCTCTAGGAGGGTCTGGGGGCATGCTCCCATGGAAGAAAATTTTGTACATTTTAAAGTTAAATGCATCAATCTGGTGCACTTTGAGAGCAAAATTAAAAGACTAGATCTATGAAGAACTTTGTGCTCTTGTAAACAACTGTGTGCTCTAGTAAACAATTTAATCATAAATACATTGGTTGTATAGTAGGGCTGTCAATCGATCGCATGATTGTCCATAGTTAATCGCAAATTAATCGCAAATTAATTGCACATTTTTTTATCTGTTCAAAATTTACTGTAAAGGGATATTTTTCAAGTTTTTAATAGTCTTAACACGGGAGTGGACAAAATATGCTTGCTTTATGCAAATGTATGTATATTTATTATTGGAAATCAATTAACAAGACAAAACAAATATTGTCCAGAAACCCTCACAGGTACTGCATTTAGCATAAAAAATATGCTCAAATCATAAAATGGCAAACTCAAGCCTGCTAAATTTGACAATACTTAGTAATATGACTAAGTAAGTATCTCAAACAATGTAGAGTGTCCAACCTTTTTTTAAGCATTAACACAAAACAACTGACTGAATCAATCCAGGGACCCACACGGGTCAAGCATTTTCCAATATGCTGCTTGTTGTCCATGGGTTTCTCTAGCCCTGATCCAGGAGCCTTCGGGAGTCTTTCATCATATGGCTGTTTAATTCTCCCAGAGGGTCCTGTATATCCATTTACTTTTTACCGTACGAAAGTCAGCGAGCCTGATAACGAAACCAGGGCTAGTAGAACGGCAAATTGCCGTGCCGCTGATGGCAACACAACGCGACGCGGGTAGTGGAGCTCGGCCGTAGCTATGTTAATGCGTCAAAAAAATGTGGCGTTAAAACGAATTTGCGTTCACGTGTTATTATCACGTTAACTTTGACAGCCCTGGTAAAAATATTTTCAGTTCATTATGAAACTGTGGCGGGACAAATTAGACTGGCGGGCCGCCACAGTCTAGGTAATTAATGGGAAACACTGAAACACACCTGACATCACAGCAATAGCAACAGTAAACACAATTCCCTTTGTCGTTTTTGTTATGAAAACATGTTGAAGCCAGTGGAGTTAAATGAGCACAAAGCCCCCTGCTTCATTTGAACCTTCAAATTAGGCACAATGGGAATCAAAGCTTTGAAATCCCATACATAAAACCCATAAAACATAAAACAAAATACTACTATTTGGTTTTTGCATTCATTTTTGTCGCAAAATTGGTCTTAAATTGCAGTCTTAGTGGCATTAAAAAGGTCTTAAAAAGTCTTAAATTTAACTTGCTGAAACCTGCAGAAGCCCCATGATTCTTGTTCCCAAACGTCATGGGTCTATGAGGCCCTGTCTGGATTGAAATGATGCATCTAAGGCAGAGTTCCTCAAATCCGGGGCTTGGGGCCCAGAGTGCTGCTGGTTTTCTCTCCTACCAGGAAGTTAATCACATTCACCTGGCATCCCAGGTCTTAATCAATCCCTGATTAGCTAGAATGGAAGATACCTGGCAGAAAAGAAAACTAGCAGTACTCTGGACCCCGAGGCCCAGATTTAGGACCACTGATCTAAGGGCTCTAATTTCGTCAATCAAAGGCATGTTTTCGTTCCCCTTAAAAGCAGTGTGTCAGTGTGCTAAGTGTGGCCCTGTTTGACATGGTCTGAGCAGGCAGTCGGCACAAGTGCAAATCCCTATAACCTTTGACACCAATATTACACTGCACTGCTTGATCTTTACTGACACACCCCCTAATGTGCCTGCTCTCACACTTAGGTACAGTCAAGCTTGCGGTGAGTCACCAAAATGGTGACTTGGCCCAAGACCAAAAGAGAGGTGAAGCAGTGGAGACAGAGAGGGTCGAACGTCTGGTGCTGTACATTAGTTGAAAGCTGACAAAGTGCCAAGTACAGCACCGTGGAGAAGGAGGGCCTGTCCACCAAGTGGGTGGTCCTCACCCTCCACTCCAGTTCACCCTCTGCTGTGGCCATGCTCCGCTGCAGTGGCTCCGCTGCATGGAGGATGCCAACACCCGGATCACCTGGTGGTGTCTGGACTTACAGCCTTCTAGCTACAAGGTGATCCATAGGCTAGGGGCACAGATGGCAGGGGCTCACTTCCCCTCTCGCTTCGGGAATTGTTGGGGGGTTCATTGTCAGCCCCAGCTTAAATTGGGCAGTGGGGGGTGGGGGGTGTTGAGCACAAGCCTGGAGCCAGAGAGCTAGGTGTGGCTTAGCCAGCATTATATAAAGGGTAATTAATTTGTGCTCGCTCTCTTGCATGTAAGATCCCAGTCCCACAACAAGCCTCTGTGGAGTGTGAGCGACTGGCAGAAGACTGTTAAGTTTTGATTAGGTTTGAGTTCTGTTTATGGTGGCTTTTCGGGGCAATTGAAAATAAATTGTTTGTGCATAATTGCCTCCTAGTCCTGGAGTAGCTGGCCATTAAGAGTTACAAACATGTTACAGTGGTTTAATACACCGTGCAATACAGTGTGTGGTTGAAATTTGCTCTCGTTTGAAAGACGATGGCATGGTAAAAGACAATGTAGATGGGCAATGTTGCCTTCTGCAAGAATGGGGATTGTCAGGTTGGATAAAAGCAATGCAGATCAAATAAGGAATTCCAAAATGTGACAATAGTGAAATGAAAAAGGTGAGATGTACTTTTATAAAAAAAAATGTAAAAAATAAAAACAGATTGTAAGCCTGGTTTAGACTAAGCATTTCTGGAGGCTGATGCTGATATTTTTTGGATTGAAGGTGCTGTTTAACGGTATTTTTGACCATTTGACCATTTTTATGCCAACAAGTAAAAAGGAATTCAGTGTTCAGTGTCCCGCAGAATTTTATTACCTTCTGTAATTGGCTAATTGTTTCTAAGTGAGGGATAACCCTGCAATAACCCTCAGTGGCCAATATCAGTGTAAAAGAGGAAAGAAAAGGACAATAAACATTATGACTGATTCAAATTGAATATTAATTATTCAGCATTAGCCAGCACAATGCCACATTAGCATCAATCAGGTTAAGGTGCTTCCCAATGTAGTTTTGATCAACTTTACAATAAATATGTAATGAATTAAACTGAGTAATATCCGTCATGTCACATTCTACACATGATCTAAGATTTGTTTCCAAGAAGCGTAGGCCTGTAAAAAAAAAAAAAAGAAAAAAAAAAAAAGGCTTTGTGTTCTCAGCTCGTAATTGTTTTTATTGAGGGCGGACCATTTCATTAAAAAGCAACCAGCTCTGTGAATATGCTTTAGTTTTAAGGGGGAAAAACACCCACAGCCTTACAACAGGCCTTTTGAGGCAAACCAGCATTACCAAACACATCACAGGAAAAGAGCCCCACTGTCTAGACAAGAGAGGGCATGGAAAAGCTGAAATGCAAAAAATAACCGACCATGAGCTTGAACCTCAGCAAAACACTAAACTCTATGTATTCATTCTGGAAAGAAAAATGTACCTGTTCATCATTCAGTATCTCTAAAATGTAGAGCGTCCGTTTTATTGAATATATTCTATTTTAGTCACTGATTGACAAAATGATAACACTTTGAGAATGGCTTCATATTTGAATCATTTTTAACTTTAACCTGAATTAATTTTGCCTTTCCTTAATCATGTGTTCCCCATTGTTGGTATCTTTATATATTTGAACTAAAGAACCATTCAATTAACTTTGAATTCAGGAATTATTGAGTAATCTTTGGTATGAGAAGATTGTAATAACCAACTCTGCAATAACAGAGAATGTTCTATAAATAGCATATAATTATCACTTTAATTATTGAACATTTGCTATTATTTTTAATAGCATGAGATATTGTTATTCAACTTAAATCCTATTTAAAGCCTACCTTGAAGGCCTCGGTGCCATTGGTTGAATTCCTCCATAGATTGAAAAGACTCTTAAAGTTTTCGGTCGAGTCAAGTTTATCACACTATGAGAGAGAGTAAAGAGAGAAAAAGATAAAGATAAAGTTTTAAATAACTGCCATGTGAGCTCATAGAATAGGATAGAATATAAAAGATTGATGATACCCTTGAATCGGTGGATTTGTTTTCCTGATGGTGAAGCTCTAGGATCCATAGTGATGGGATGATGCTGATGAGGAAGAGGAAGATAGCTGGAGAAAACCTGGACGGGAAGCAAAGTAAAGTGAGCAAAATCCATCAGAAAACAGCGAGCTGAATAATTCATAATATGTATATTTTTATTTATTTGTTTTTCTATTTTATACATGTGTTATTGTTGTGGAGCACCTTGTAACATTTGTTTTTATAGGCACTCTATAAATAAAGTTTACTTACTTACTCACTTACTGTTGCAGCCAATTACAGAAGGTAATTAAGAATGTATTTGAATCAGTATAGGATATTTGCATAATAACTGATTTGAATCAACTATAAATCGCTTTTGTGGAACCACTTTTCTGTCACAATGACTTAAATTTCCTAGCCTATAATAATCAATTTGAATGGATCATACCATTTGTAATCCTTTCCCCTCCTTCTCTTCAGGGTTAAGATCATCTCAGCCACCAGAGGCAAGTAGAGGATGGTGAGAAACCAGTAAAGTCCATTTTTCTTCACCAACACCACTCTCCATACCCCTAGGAGAGAGATTAGGATAAAGAGAGACCTGGTCACCACCGCACAAATAAACTTGAAGAACATGATCTAAGGCTTTTCATTTGGGAAGCACACCGGAGAGGTCCTGGAAATGCCAGCAGCTAGGGGACAGAGGAGTTAAGCATGAGGTCTGACGAAGTCTGTGAAGGAAGAGAAAAAGAGGGAAAAAAGGAGTTTGGCCACACCTCTAGTTACCCACTGGACCAATATGGTGACTCTATTCACTAAACCCTGAAGTGTTATGGCTGTTAAGTCCCTCTGTCTAATATCATTTAACACCCAAACTTGACTTGTTTCCTTGCTGCCTTAAAAATTACAGAATAGTTGGGTCAAAGTCCCTTAGTGGTCCCTTAGTTACTGAGGGAACTTAAGACAATAAGATCAACCAGCAAATCTCTGGTCATGTTGACTAGCAATTATTAGTTGAATTTACTAATTGCTGAATTGCATCCCAGTGTTATTTATTCTTTCAGTATAAATTCTTTCTTTTCATTGCAAATTGTTAAAATGGCGATTATTTCACCATATTGCAAGAAATGGGCAAGAGTTGGATTCTATTCACCAGAATTTTAAAAATCTGTAGAGTATCAGGTGTACTGATTGAACTGGAACACTACACATTTGTTTGGTCTAGTGCAACTGTTATAAAGATGTTTAACTCCACTGCCTGCTGTGCCTCCTGTGTCTTCAGACCCAGGGAGGCAGCCATGGATTTCAGTACCCGAATCTGTCAATTGAGTGACGCATCTGCCCTGTGAAGTGTCATACTTCTATCTTGCAGGGAGAGGGAGAAATCAGACAGTTCTTCCAAGACATCAAACATAAGTCCTACGTTGAGCACAAAGGTTGGACTACAGAGCCGATGGCATAAACCACGA
>CABFOQ010032518.1:4797-16217 GCA_900660455.1 Gephyroberyx darwinii
CACTCAGCGAAACAAAAGCACCAATCAGAAACCAGCTGACATACAGCTTTTTGCTATTGTCAGGTTAAAGTGTGTGTGTGTGTGTGTGTGTGTGTGTGTGTGTGTGTGTGTGTGTGTGTGTGTGTGTGTGTGTGTGTGTGTGTGACCTAATTGAGCCTAAAGTAATA
Source organism: Gephyroberyx darwinii (assembly GCA_900660455.1). Classification (NCBI taxonomy): domain Eukaryota; kingdom Metazoa; phylum Chordata; class Actinopteri; order Trachichthyiformes; family Trachichthyidae; genus Gephyroberyx; species Gephyroberyx darwinii. The sequence continues at coordinate 4,965 of CABFOQ010032518.1, forward strand.
TTCACAACCCAGTTTGGGGGTGCTGGGGATGAAAAACCTAGGCTAAACCTATGTTTTTTTTGGATTGGGGAAAATGGTATACAAATCTGTAGATTTTTACATATTTCCATATCGAGGGAGACGGAGGCATGGTCAGAAATTAGGGTGTGGAGAAGAGTAAAAAAGTATAATCTCTCCCGGTAGAATTGAATAGAAGCCATATCTCAACCAGACTGAATTCATAGCAAAAATCCCGCATGAGCCTGTCCTGATCTGCTTAAGTGGGGAGAAAATGTGCTTTGGTCAAGAATAGGGCCCAGACCGACATTAAAACTGCCTTCTATGATAGTTAGAAAATCATCTGTCATTCAGCTTACACTCAAGTTGCCCAAAGGAGGGATCATCTATATTGGATCCATATACATTAGCCGAAATAACCGTGCAACCCTGTATCTCGCCCAGCATCATCCCTAACTTCCCTCAAGCACTTAAATTGCAGGTGTTTTTTTATATTGCAGGTGTTTAGACCTCTACTCCTGCTACTCCCACAAGGGGCGGCCACATGCCCCACCCAGTCTCTGTGCAGCTTCCTACATTCTTCGGGCAGTAGCTTTATGTGTTTATAGGAACACTATATATCCGGTTTCTTAGCTTCAACAAATGCCATTATTTTCTTAGTCTTGATAGGATGGTTTAATCTCTGTACATTGAAAGACATTATGTGGAGGTTGTTAACTTTTATCACAGCAGACAAGTTCTTTGTAAAGTAGATCAATACCACATTGAGTGGTTATCAGTAATATTTGAGTGTAAGAAAGAAAGAATAAAAAAGAAAGAATAACTGAAAAATGTGACAGAGGAAATAAGAGGGGGGAGAGTGAAATCAAAGAAAACATTAGGCAAGGATATGGTGGAGATGTGCATGGATACACAGTGTGTGCAAATCATGATCATTTGAGAAGATCCGTGTATTGGAAATGGTGCTGTTGACCGCAAGAGATAGTTGCTTCAATCCATTAGGAATGTCCTTTGCATTTGTGTCACTGTATTCCCTAAAGCACCAAATGATTTTGTCTCTCGATATAATGCATTTGCATCCTCAAGCCAGCACTGTTCGTAAAGCACCTTATGCCGAATTCAGACATGTCTTGCGTCATTTCCCGTGTCACGTCTCGTGTGTGTGTTCGTGACAAAACGTAGTTTGGAGACCAAACAAACTCGTCTGGGATTCCTCCTGGTGAAAGATCTTGTCAAGTGTGACCCCCTGTCATTCATCAGTCATGTAGTGTGCAAACCGCAACGACTTCAAGATAGCCGATTACAGGACAGAAAGTTGTGTTGTGTGAACAGTACAGCGATCTGACGACTTTGAAAGTCCTCTAGTCTGTAGGCACCATTAGACTCTTCAATGAACCTGCTGTATCCAGTTTGTCAGATCCCAATCCCCCTTCAGATAACGTGATCCTTCCTAGTCAAACAACAGAAGAACTTTTGTCACTGGGTTTTCCGCTGTTCAGCATGATGCTCTGGAAAGTGTTGTTCTCCATTCCTGTCTGGCTGTGTTCAGTGTGTTTCCCTTGCTGCTCCAACATGGTATAAAACGCCCTAATTTCCCTAGAGATAGCCCTGTGTGCCCCTATGCTTGTATTCTCTTTTCTGAAGCTCAAGTGGAAGTTTGGACTAACTCTTGCAATGCATCAATGGCAGGATATGTGCATGGCAATCGACTCAGACTATGGGCCAAGCAGTGCCAAACAGCAATAATAGGGAAAAGGGTCATTAAGGTTTTGAAGAGAAAATCCTTTTTCAACTTTATGTGCTCCATTTCAGATAATAGATTACAAAATATCAGCAAAAATATTGTCACTTGGAGGCCCAGTACAAAGCCCCAGATCAACTCGCACATCTAACATGGATATTTAGCCTACCCAGGATACATCTGTTTAGGATACAAAAGGCTTATGACGAGGGAACTTGTCTAACGTTTGAATACCTTCTTCCTAATGCCTTCCCCAGTTAGAGTAGCCAGCTGTCTAGCGAGTCTAGAGCAGCAAGTATGAACCATCATCTATCAGATCTGGCTTTGCAGTACAGATTTTCTGGCTATTTTATTAGCCAGAATGGAGAGTCACTAAGGAGAGTCAATAGCCCCCCCTTAAGGAGCTAGTCTGGCAAAGGGAGGGAAAAAAAGTATTGGAAAAAATAGTTTTTTAAATACAAGATTAGAATTTATTTATTTCATTTATTTAAAGCAGACTCAAATCTTTGTAATACAGTAGTTCAGTCAATAATAATCTTGGGGTAGAGGGAGAAGTGTTTGTACCTACTGTGAATCTCTATCAGATCAGGCAGTCCCAGCTAAGTAGCTGTGTGGATCGAGGTGTAGATTGATGCAAATTGATACAAGTTTTCTGTTAGAAGTCCTCTGAATCCCCTCTCATGGGGAATTTCTCTCTCTCTTTTTATACTTTCTCTTCTCTCCTCTTAAATTTTATTACATTACAAGTCATAAAACGGCAAAATCACTTTTGTCCTTTAATGCTAGTTTGCTTGCTACAAGTTCCCTCGATTTGTTGGATAAACAAGTGAGGTAATTCTAACCAGAAATTGTGACAGCAACGTGACTGGACTCATCATCACAGTAGAGGTTGCAGAACTAACATTTAGGCCCAACCGGGCCTTGGCTCCCTGGTGCTTTTGGTCAAAAGGTGCAACTGCAAAGGAAACAGAGAGGGCAGGGCTTAACCCCCCAGCCATGGCTTTCTGCTTTTACATGTACATGTCTGCCAAGTACCATCTTTCCATCTGCCCATCTTTTTGACAGTAGGCATGTCTATATCTGGCACCTGAAGCCTGATGTACATTTGTATAGAATTAAGGCACTCTTTTTATTTAAACTAGTAGACTCATTTAGTATTCAGCTGACTTTGGGATAGCAATGTACTATTCTTCCAAACTGTTAATTCATCATTTCAGGTGAAATATGTTGCTGTATAGTTGAGCAAGCTGCACTTGAATGGAGAATTCTTCCCATATCAGTTCTGTTCTGACAATCTATCTCATATTCAAAGCCATATGTGAGTCTGTTACATTTTATCTCTTTGTAAGCTAGTAGTTCTCTTGCCTACCTATGTTGAATATACTTAAGGGTTAGGGTTAGGGTTAGGCTAAATGACTGTGATGTAATGTAATGTAAGCTGTTCTTAAAACCCTGCTTGTGGTTATTTGTTCAGACTGACTATCAACTACAACCTGTGAGAGCATGTTCCCTTTAGCCTCATCAAGGATGCTTGCAGCTGCTAAAGGCCGAGTTATGCTTCTGCATAGATACACGTAAACGTCTCGTATCTACGCAGAGAAGGGTTTTATGGGTAAGTGTAGCCTGCAGATGCTCGCAGACGGGTTGACACACACACCTCCAAAATCTTAACAACGCGTTGCACGTAACTATCGTCAAACAAACACTGACTGGTTGGGCAGAGGAGTCTAGCCGATAGCATTGGGGGTTTGGTCAAGACCCAAAACTAAATCAAATAGAGAATAGCAATGGGGCAGTTTGTGGAGCGACTCTCAGGTGAGGTTTGCAAAAAAAGAAAAAAATAGATTGATCAACTACAATGTCTGTCTCTTTGTTTACACTGTGTGTCACCTGTGGTGAAAACAGGTTTCCTTATCTGGATTCTTCTTCCTTTTCTGTTAGTTTTAGTAAATGTGACACTAACCCCTAGTGTACACATTAACGCTACGTGCAAGTATGTTGGCGAACACCCATGCGGACGTCTGCGAGCGATACCCGCACATGTTCACATACTCACAGATGCAGAAGCATAAATCAGGCTTTAGTGGGCCTTGGTTTGGGCATGTTCAAAAACTTTTCTGAGAGCCCTTCGTTGTTTTTCAATGTCTGAGGCAGTCAAGGTTGCTGTGCATGACACCCATTCTTTGGCCAATTTCCCTGTGTTTTCTCAGGTCCCAAAGACCCTATCTTTTTCTATTTTGTGCAGCCCAGGCTTGACTTTTCCATAACAAGCCTGGGGTAATTTGTTTCATCTTGAACTGAGCTGCGGTCCAAATTTGTGTGGTCTCAGTTCCTGGTGCTTCAGTGTGCCTGTTGGATAGAATAGAGATGCCGAATCTATGTAAATAGGTACCAGAATGTAGGTGGTCCAAAACTAGCAAGTTTTAGAAATTATATTACAAACTAAGCACCATTGCCACCAGGTCAGATTTGGTGGATTACTTTATAGCACAAAACAGGAACAGCATGCTGTTCTACCAGTGAAATTGGAGCTTGGAGTTTCTGACAAGGGCAGATGCTCACTTCCAACACGTCTCAACTATTTATAATAAAAACACAATTAATTTGACAATTATATATTGATGTTTAAACATGATACACAAGGCAAATTACTGACAATATCAATAGTTTTAAAAAATGTTGACGGCTAATGAGTTGATTTCCATGAACAAAAATTCTACTTTCCAGTTTTTATGACCATTCCTAATACCCATATATCGATCAAAGGGCAATATCAGTGGATAATATCTGTACAGTCAGCCTAACACACTCATATGACCCTTCCTCTTCTGTGGCCAGCATCATGTCTGTGAACCCACCGAGCAGCAACGATGCCTGCCTAAGCATCGTCCACAGCCTGATGTGCCACAGGCAGGGTGGCGAGAATGAAGGCTTTGCCAAGCGTGCCATCGAGAGCCTGGTGAAGAAGCTGAAGGAGAAGAAAGACGAGCTGGACTCACTAATCACCGCCATCACCACCAACGGTGTCCATCCTAGCAAGTGTGTCACCATCCAAAGGACGCTGGATGGACGGCTGCAGGTCAGTCTGTCTCAGACATGTGGGCTCACTTGGACGATGAAAAGCTCACTTTCCTTAGATTTTATTTGTAGCAACACACATAGAATAACTTTGAATTTGTATACTCCTTGTAGCTTACTGTGCTACTTTTAAGTGTACTTCATCTTTCTATGTTTGCACTATATAATAATAGAATGACTCTGTTGAATATTAATTTCCTCAATGGTTCTCTGGTTCATACTTTATAGTATATATGGTTTGTATTTTACAAAATGAACAGGTTAAAGCTCCCTTCATTGAAATGATCAGTAATGAAAATTTGACTTTTTACTCTGTCATGGTATTGATCGCCCAAACATGCATCACAGCAGAATGTTACCAGTTGAAGACTGAAAGCAGTAACTTTTTTTATTGTTTGCTATGTTGCACATGCTTTATCTGTATTAGGACATAAGGACCCTATTATTTTTTGTTCTGTTTTGTTAAAAGATGCACAAAAAATCAGCACTTTTTTTCTGGCTTCTGTAATTTCACACCAGTAAAGGGTGTATTTTAGACACAGAGTTGTGAGAAAAAGTTTGGGAACCCTTTTGAAATACCTGCATTCCTGCCTAAATAGCTCCTAATATATGGTACAATCAAAAGTCATAACAATATATAAACACAATGTGATTTAACATTAAAACATTTACTTTTACATGTTTTTATTGAACACATGTTCAAACATTAACAGCCTAAGCTAGCCAGCCTAAAATATATGAACCTTTAGGTTAATCACTTGTATGTAAGGGGGTAATTGAAGTCAGATGATCCAATCAATGAGATGACATTCAGGTGTGGGTTAGAGGTGCCCTGTCATATGAAAATTCCATAAAGTTTGGTTAGCAGAGTCTGCTCTCTAAAAGAAGAGTGGAATATGCCCTGGTCAAAAGACATTTCAGAGGAACGCCGGAAAAGAGTTGTTTAGGCTCATAATGTTAGAAAAGGCTGTGAAAGCATTTCCAAAGACTTGGGCCTCCGCCACCCTACAGTCAGGCAGATTGTACAGTGCTGTGAAAAAGTATTTGCCCCCTTCCCGATTTCTTCTATTTTTGCACACTTTATTGTTTCAGATCGTCAAACTAATTTTAATATTAGACAAAGATAACCCAAGTAAACACAAAATGCAGTTTTTAAATGATGATTTCAGTTATTGAAGGAAAAAAGTTATCTAACCCTACGGCCCTATGTGAAAAAGTTTAATTCATAATTGGGTTCAATTTCACTAGACACACCCAGGCATGATTACCGCCAGCCCTGTTGAATCTAAATATCACTTAAATAGAACCTGTCTGGCAATGTGAAGTAGGCTAAAAGGTCTCAAAAAGCAGCATATGATGCCGCGATCTTAAGAAATTCAAGAACAGATGAGAAACAAAGTCATTGACATCTATCAGTCTGGAAAAGGTTACAAAGCCATGTCTAAGGCTCTTGGACTCCAACGAACCACAGCATTCCACAATCAGAACATCATACCAAAGGTCAAACACGGTGGTGGTAGTGTGATAATCTGGGGCTGCGTTGCTGCTTCAGGACCTGGGCGACTTGCCATAATTGATGGAACCATGAATTCTGCTCTCTGCCAGAAAATCCTGAAGAAAAATGTCCGGCCATCAGTTTGTGACCTAAAGCTCAAGCACAGTTGGGTTATGCAGCAGGACAATGATCCGAAGCACACAAGCAAGGCCACCTCTGAATGGCTCAAAAGAAACAACATTAAGGTTTTGGAGTGGCCTAGTCAAAGTCCTGACTTGAATCCAATTGAGATGCTGTGGCATGACCTTAAACAGGCAGTTCATGCTCAAAAACCCTCCAATGTGGCTGAATTAAAACAATTCTGCAAAAAAGAGTGGGCCAAAATTCCTCCACAGCGATGTAAAAGACTCCTTGCCAGTTATCGCAAACTTTTGATTGCAGTTGTTGCCGCCAAGGGTGGCACAACCAGTTATTAGGTTTAGGGGGGCAATTACTTTTTCACATGGGTGATATGTTTTGAATAACTCTTTACCTTCAATAAATGAAATCATTTATTAACTGCATTTTGTGTTTACTCACATTGTCTTTGTCTTATATTAAAATGAGTTGGATGATCTGAAACTGTAAATGTGACAAATAATGAAAAATAGAAGAAATTGGGAAGGGGGCAAATACTTTTTCACAGCACTGTATACAAATGGAGAAAATTCATTGCCATTGCTACTCTCCCTAGGAGTGGGTGTCCAGTACAGATCACAGCAAGAGCACACCACTTAACGGTCAAGGAGGCGGCATGAGGGCACAACCCTAAAGCAAGGTCTGCACAGGCTGCGTCACGTCAGCAGCGTGTAAAGGCTGAGTAGTATTACATATGAGTCCTGCGTTCGTGTCCACACTGGTTCCGCTTCAGTAGCGTTTCTGCTGCGTGTTCACTCCCTAAACAGAAATTTTCTTCTAAAGTTTTTAGTTTGAATAGGTTATAAACACAAATGGAATACTGAATTCAACTTAAAAGGTATAGTTTTGGCGTCTTTCTATCTATCAATATTGTGCGCTTGATGGGATAGCGCCAGCAGCAAACGGAAGGAAAGCACTTGCTCTCTGTGCGTCCCAGTGACGTGTGTGAGACGCAGCTGGAGTGTGAGCTGGGCCAGTGTGGACAGCAGCGTTGGTTAAAATGAAAGCGTTTCTGCTGCGAGAGATGCAGGCCTGAAAAACACAACTGAGTCACGTCCTGTGTAGACCAGGCTTAAGGATCTGCATGCATCTTTAAACTTTCTAACATCTGTGTCCACGAGTCCACAATAAGAAAAAAAGGCTATCTTGCCCCAGCTGAGGGGCGTTATTAATCAGCCAGGTGAGAGCTGATTGCCTCACCAAAAAGAACTTCAGAGTGGATTCCACAGTCTGAGGAGAGGCATGACCCAGAGAGCAGCCAGGGAGGCTGCTGAAGAGCCCCCTTTACAAGCTCCAGTTTGTAAGATCATCTGAGTTAGTACATCAGTAAAAGTACTGTTTTGTTGCAACGCTGCCTCCTGTCTGATCTGTGCCGTGCACCTGACCTCAGAATGGGCACTTTCATCATCACGCTGAGTCGGACAACATGAAATGTCAAGTGTGCCTCAAACTTTGGGAGTGGTTCTGATATAGAGATTGAGATGATGTCTCAGCCACTCCCCAGCTTGAAGAGGCCCACCCAAAGCCTGGGAAGAAAGGGAAGGTGATGAATGCAGCAGTGTCCCAGGAAGAGAAATGCATGAGGGCACAACTCTTCATCCTGCTGGAGATGGCTAGCTACTGAAGAGCCATGTCCGTGTGACAAGGCGAAGCATGAGACTTACTGTGGGGACCCTGACCATCAGTGGGCTTCTTGTTCTATGGCACCAGCCGCATGGTGTGGCCATTGTGACCGGCAGGGCCACGGTCTAGCCCATTGCTTCTTCCACGACCCATTCAAGGCTCAAAAGTTCTGAGAGAGGGGTGGAAAGCATTGAAACTGGCACCACTGAGCAGAAGGCTGCACAGGAGCCAGAGCCAGCGGAAGAGGAAGCCCCAGCTCCCCAATCACCAGCACAGCTTGAGCCTGAACCAGAAACTGAGCCAGATCCTGAACCCATGGTGGCAATTGAACCTGAACCAGAGACCGAGCCAGACCCTGAAACTGAGGTTGCAGCTGAACCCGAACCTGAGTCAGAAGTGGTTGCAACTGAGCCAGATTCAGGAGCAGAACCTGTGGAGGATGCTGCTGAAGATGGAGGGTGGACCCAAATGAGCCCAGGTGAGAGGACCCAGCAATTCTCTAACCTATTTAAATGCTTGTGGTTCCAGGAGAGTTTGGAGCAGGAGCTCCCCAGACCAGAAGGCTGTGATCAGAGACCTTTCTAATGGTATTAGCATGATGGGATTCACTGCATCAGTTTGCCCTACAAGTCTGAGCTGAGGGGGAGGGTATGTGGCAGACTGCGGTATCTGCCACTGAAAAACTGTCAAAGGACTACATACCCCAGTTGACAATAGCCACTCGGCCATCTTTCCCCAGCTGAGGGGCATTACTTCATGCAAACGTTTCTACGAAGATAAGTCTGATTCATCATTTTGTTCGTATCTGAATTTGTTTGTTGGTATGATCAAAACCTACGTGGCACTTAGAATGGCTTATTCTTTATGAAAAATCAATTACAGTAGTGCCAAACCTCATTACCAACAAGATGTTTCAGTGGCCTTGTAGAAAAAAAGACCTAATAGGCTGAAATGGCATATTTGCTGAACTGTCCTCATTCATAACAATACAAGACAAAACAAACTATATGGTGAAAGTAACTCATACAAGGGTCCAAAGGAATAAAAGACAAATTAAAATGAAAACATTTACATGAAATCCAATTTATAAAAGTGAGTCTTAAGCGATTTAAAAGATGATACTGATTTGGTTAACCTGAGACCCTCTGGCAGGTTAAAAGGTCAGCAATATAGGTAGAGGCCCGACGCTACCAAGCTTTGAAAATGATCAGTAAAATCTTGAATTAAATTCTCAAACTGACTGGAAACCAGTGTAAAAGTGCTAGAGTTGGGGTAATATGGTTTCCTTATTTGACACTGGTGTGGAGGATTCAACCCTTCCTCACTGGCAAGATGGAGCAGGTGCTCATCCAGGCCCTTGTCATCTCCCACCTAGACTGCTACAACTCTCTCCTTGCTGGTGCCCTGGCGTCTGCCATCAGACCTCTGGAGCTTGTACAGAAAGCTGCAGCTCGCCCGGTGTTCAACCGCCCCAAGTTCTCCCACACAAAATCCCTTCTCCGTTCACTACACTGGTGCTCTGTAGAAGCTCGCATCCAGTTTAAGATTCTGGTGCTAGCCTATAGGGCAGTGAAAGGAACAGCCCCTTCCTACCTCCAGGCCATGGTCAAGCCCTACACCCCCACCCGACCACTTCGCCCCCCTGTCCTGATCTACCCAGTCACGGTTCTTTCCTATCCTGGCCCCAGTGGTGGAATGAACTTCCCATTTACGTCAGGACAGCAGAATCTCTACCCATGTTTCGCCACAAGCTAAAAACCCACCTCTTCAAAAAATACTACCATCACCCTACCTCTTAGCACTTGCAATTTGTTTTATTAGTTTACCAAAAAAGAAATAAATAAAATAAATAATATAATAAATATATATATATATATATATACAGCCATGAGATTAAAACCACCTGCCAAATATTGTGTAGGTCCCCCTCATGCCACCAAAACAGCTCGAAGTCCTGTAAGTTGCGAGGTGGGGCCTCCATGGATCGGACTTGTTTTTTCAGCACATCCCACAGATGCTCGATTGGATTGAGATCTGGGGAATTGAGGTCAAGTCAACACCTTGAACTCTTTGTCATGTTCCTCAAACCATTCCTGAACAATTTTTGCAGTGTGGCAGGGTGCATTATCCTGCTGAAAGAGGCCACTACCATCAGGGAATACCGTTGCCATGAAGGGGTGTACTTGGTCTTCAACAATGTTTACGTAGGTGGTACGTGTCAAAGTAACATCCACATGAATGCCAGGACCCAAGGTTTCCCAGCAGAACATTGCCCAGAGCATCACACTGCCTCTGCCAGCTTGACTTCTTCCCAGAGTGCATCCTGGTGCCTTCTCTTCCCCAGGTAAACGATGCACATGTGCCCGGCCGTCCACATGATGTAAAAGAAAACGTGATTCATCAGACCAGGCCCCCTTCTTCCATTGCTCCATGGTCCAGTACTGACACTCATGTGCACGCTTGCCCATTTTTCTTGCTTCCAACACATCAACTTCAAGAACTGACTGTTCACTGGCTTCCCAATATATCCCACCCCTTGACAGGTGCCATTGTAACGAGATAATCAATGTTATTCACTTCACCTGTAAGTGGTTTTAATGTTGTGGTTGATCGGTGTGTATATATACAGTGGGGTCCAAAAGTGAGACCACATTGAAAATCTCTAACATTTTCACGTAAACCTGGAAATAATCAGAAAGTTTGAGGATTCAGAAACATTTAAAAACACAGGAAGTTATGTCATGTAAAATGAAGAAATATTTAAGATCTCTAGGTCAGCAATCAAATTTAAGCAAATTTGTGGCAATGACCAACTTAACTCCTTTGTACAAAAGGTCAGATATCCTTGAGTTGTATCCCTTCCATTGAAGCATGCGTTCAGATGACACTCAGATGGTGGATTTGATCTACTCATCAGAGACTCGTTGAAGTAACTCAACTTGCAGCCAGTGTTCACCTGTTGTAAATATGGCTGTGCCTCAAGTTTCCAGCAGATCATTGCTTACAAATTAGCATTGTGATAGTGGGAAAAATGACAACTAAGTGAAAGTGTCAGAAGTCAAATTGTTATTCTAAACAAAGAGGGGCTTTCTCAGCGTCAAATCATGGCTAGACTAAAGGTTTCTAAGGGGGCAGTGCATGG
>CABFOQ010032521.1:0-11109 GCA_900660455.1 Gephyroberyx darwinii
AGGGTGGTGGACAGGTACTGCCTCACCTGTTGCCTCTGAGCCTGCTGGATGTGGTACTTAGTGGGGTTCTCCAGGTGGGACTGCACCTACGTGAGCGAGAAGGAAATGAAGGAATGTCGAACCAAAATGTTTCAAGCTCTTACAATCCATGATCTGATAGCCTCTTTGACACGGTCTAGTATATGATATAGTTCAGTATATGCTTTTTGCATTGTAGTCAAAATCAGAATCAAAATCAACAGATGCTTTTGAGAAATAAGTTGAAATATATCAGTTCAAATCGGAAACATTTAAGGAAAGAGGCATTTAGATTTAAAATAATTTTGATTTGAAGTAAATAAATTGTCCATTTAGCTTCATGTTCTATAGATTTTGGACGCATCAAAAAGTAATCAAGCTGTATTACTGTGTTGTAGTAATCCAGTAGATAATGTTAAAAATGACAATTTTAAGCAGAAAATCCTTAGTCTGGAATATATTACAGTTTAAATTCCATTTTTTTCAATCAGAATATATGACCCTAACCCTAACCAAAATTACAAGGGTAAAGACGGACTCATCTTAAAGGTGCAGTCCAGATTTCGATGACAGCACCACTCACCTCACCATTAGCTGAGGTTATGTTTACTTAAAACTAAAACTTTGCTTGCAAGGGACACTGTGGAGCAGTGCAGCTGTGGAGCAGTGCAGCTGTGTCACGTGAGCTACAGCCAGTTATGGTCCCTGCAGCAGCTTAACAGCTCATGCAGCGGTGCAAAAACGATTTTGTGTCCATTCATATTATTATGTTACCGCTGTATTTCCCATGTGCATCAGCCTTGTAATAGTTGCAGACTGAGAGTTTAATCTGAGCCTAGATAATGGTCTAGGAGGGTTAGTGATACAGTAAATAACAGTATCTAGATTAATACCAACGCAACCACAAGAGAAAACAATTGATTTGCTTAATGTTCAGCTCTACTGCAGTCCAAATATCCGTCCATTGTTCTTAATGGGAATAAAATAAAGGGAAATAAAATATAAAATATTGTGATTCATCTCACCTGATAATGACTGTATTCAAGCATCTCCAACATTTTGAGTTGTATACTAATTGATAAAAACCTACATACAGAAGATAATCCCTTTGGTCGGTCTACAGAGTGAACAACAAGCTAGCATGTGTAAATAAGAGAGGAGTCACTAGTCCCACCTAATTTATCAAGGGTTTAAGGCTCATTAGTTATGCAAGTTAAGAGCTAGGATGAGGACTCCTCCTCCCACTGTTGTTCCAGCTAAACTATGAATTTATGTCTTTGTAGTTTTAGAGTTCATTTGACGTCACAACCTCTCTCCCACAAAGAGCTCTTTCTACTGGTTTGCCAGTAGTCTGCGAACAGAAACTTGCTTAAGGCTAACTAACGTTTAATCTTTAGTTCTGCTCATCTAGTATAAAACATTATTTGTTCTGAGCACCATGGATACAATCGGCACTACTGTGTCATTTCCAACTGGCCATATAAAAATCCAAATGTACGGGGTGTTTACCAACCCCCACCTATTTTTGGGATTTTTTTGAAGGGTTATTAATTACGATTTACCCTCGATTGTTATGCAGGGGGAAATCAGGTTGAGGGTTCAGTGTCATGCTCAAGGGTGCGTTGACAAGATGCGTAGCTGTTGATGGACACATTGGATGTTGCAGGGATCAAACCTGACCACTGAGCCACCCTAAAACCTGCTTTAATCTCCATGTACCTTCTCACTTTACGATCCTGTTGTAATATCAGTACTCTGTACCATTTGCTGGTACCTCTGCCTTGAAGAGTATCTTAAAAAGTTTCTAAATGTTAAATGACAAATGTATATATCTTAAAATAGCAGACTAAAATCCAAGATGTCAAGGTATTCCTTTGAAGATACGACTCACCAAAGTTCTTGAAGGAAGCACTATTTTCTAGGCAAGAGAAGATATATTTTATAAGAAATGAGCATAACAAACAACTTGGCCAAGCGTTTCAGATCTACAGTTATATGTTTACAAACAGTGCGGCACGTGCATCTATCTACAAATACAAATAACCTCTTCTTGGATAAGCCCATGATGAATGTTTTGAAGTGTACGCTAATATAATTTCATGGAATGTATAAAAAGATGGAAAGTTACTCTTCAATAAAACCTGTATTTAAAAAAAGAGGCAGAAACCACTTGGCTATTTGTTATCGAAAATAGATAAAAAACACAAATGAAAATACTCCTGTGTCCAGATCCTGGACACGTTTTAATCATAATGACTCGCTTGTTCCAAGGCTCTCAACATCATGCGTCATTAAATTGTAAAAGCATACTACCATAGCATTGCACATTGATTTCCCCATTATAAATGGACCCAGACGAGAGTATGTAGCATATGTCTGTCTTATAAACACAAATGGGCTCTTTTTAACAGTACGATGAGACTAAAGGCATTTTCTCCTGTTAATCAAATTCACCTCAAGAGAAACAACCACAGCTTGATCTCACTGTGGTCAAAACAAGAGATCTCCAAATGGTCTGAAATAAGTGTCATTCAACTCTCCTGAATATGAGACCATGAGATTAGAGAAAGATCTCAAAGAAAACTCAATACTGTTGCATTTTCCTTTTGAAGCCACAGGGGCAGCAGCCATATAGTAGGAGTTTATTATCACTGTATAGGTCACATGTTAGCATCTTCACATTTATCTCAATAATCTTTTCTCTCTCTGTTGTCTCCTCATTGCTCCTGAGGAACAGAAACAGAAACATTTCAGATGAAGGTGATCACAACATGAGACAAAATTGAGGTCTCCACTATTTCTTAAGAGATGAAGAAAGGACAACGCTGAGCAAAAGACATTTCCTCTGGGCATAATAAAGCTGTTACGCATTTCCTCAAAACATAAACATAAAACATAACGTGTGATGTTATAAATCTGCTAATACAAGCAGACAAGTGCACGCAATAGCGAAGGTAAATGCACTGCAGTGAATTATTTCACGTCGTTCAAGAGTAAACTGTCTACTCTTGCAACGAGTGAACAAGAGTCAACATGCAATTTATTCAGATCTTCCTGTGAGATGAAGCAATATCAATGGTTTAGCCAATGAAAGTAAAGGTCTGCCAGCCATCTCGTGTAACACTGCTGGAACGCAGAGCATGATGTCTTTGTTTGGAGTATTGGAAACCCCGGTTAGGAGATAGTGAGGTGAACACAACGCAGGCGAAGTGCCCCTTGGCTTGACGAAGCCTTCATCGATAAACCAGAGAAAGCATTCTTTGTGCTCTCATAGTAGAGCATTTCTTTGTCTACCCTCCGCACTGTGGCCTTTTCCTTCAGCCAAACCTTTGGGTTAAGAGGCAGCCTTTAAGAAGAGCTGTATTTCTCTGCTCCCTACAGCAACATCAGCTCTAGCTTTATAGACCCTTTGTGAGACAGGGGTTTATTACCTTCCCAAGGAGAGCACATGGGTCTATCTTTTAGACTTACGCCTTGAGGACTGATAACATTTCGAGAGAAAGTCATTATTTCTTGACCCCTGAAAAGAAACAGCTCCATTCATGCCACTTAACTAACTCCACTCTTTTGCTTACGCACTTGGTTGCTAACTATCCATGGTTAGCTACTTAACATAGCAGTTAATATCTTACCATTAATATCTACATTACACTATTTTTTTTGTTTTTGGCTGGGGGTTTGTCTTTGTTGGTCATATAAGGAGACATCCTGACTTGAGGTGCTCACTTCCAAGTTCACTATCTTTGCTGTCACAAAAAAATAGGCATAAACATTGTTCCTTCAGGAGATCACCAAGCATGTGAGTTTCACAACTTGTGTCTGATTCCTAAATAAACATGCACAACTGACAATACTGAGGATGAGAAGGTTAAGTTTCAGAGTGGCCAGAAGTCCTGTAGTAGTAGAAGTTCCTCTGACGTGAGTAAAGGTCAAATAGTCCAGTGTACATATGAAAGCAATCCTGTTGAAAAAATATGGACTCACTGCTCCATTGAAAAGTGAGTTAGATCTTAGCTAGAGATGAGGGTGAAGGACATTCAAAAGAGGACTAACATTTATGTGGCATGGCACATTTACAGATTTACAAAGGAATACCACAAACTTTAAGAGTTTGCATTATTATACAACTGAGGCTGCACATTTTACTGCTGTTAATCCTGCAGCTATTTCAGCTACAATACCTGGAAAATTTAATTTGTGCATTCATATTCTGGTTTATGGTGGTCTGACCTTTTATACCAAACATTTATATCCAAGTCAGTTATGTTTACTTGTGTCAATTCTAGTGGATCAGTTCCAAACCTGAAAAAGTACCCCGATCCCCTCAAAATCATACTGGAATTTAATCACCATGAAATGTCATCACAGTTTCCTTCTTATCCAATTAATTCTCTAGATATTAGTTTGATCACATCTCTCTTGCTCTTTCCTACTATTGGAGACAGTGGTGGTGAAACCCAGTCCAGACTGTCCTAGCTAAGAACATCTGACTTTACTTTACAATGGACTTCTTCCAGAGGATTAATGCTACAAGGAAGTATAGTGGGTTCACAATAATACTGTTTAGGTGCTTAAAGGAAAAACTCCAACCCCTTGCAGTGTTATATATCATCAATCTGTGATGTTCAGTGAAATTCAAGTGTTGTAATTTACTTTTTTGGTGTACCAGCTTTCCCTCAACCTGCCTCATGTACTTCTACTTCAGTTGATTGCCTATGTTTCCCAGAATTACTTTTAATTTGTTGCTTTCAATCAATCATTTTTTTTGTTTAGCTTCTCAAATATGTATGATCTCATACATATTTATGATGTATGATGTCAAAAAACGCTTTGAAAAATAATTGCACTAAAACACCAGAAATCTGTCTGGATTTGGCCACTGTTCCACTGCATGCCCCCTCAGTGATGATCACTGGCACACATGTACACGTACAATTATAAAACAAAAAAAAAACCACTTTTGCATGTGGCACATATATGTAGTACCTTGGGACTGTGTGAGGTCCCATACTATAAAGTCAGAATGCACATTGTATGTAGGATGCAAGCAGCAATTCAAGATTACCTTGCTTGGTTTTGAAGACTGATTTTTTGGCCATGAATTATTTTAGCCACATAGCCACAGGAAAGGTGCTGGAATGTTTCTTGTAAGCAATTATTTTTTGTAATTATTATTTTCTGTTTGTACACTATGTACTTTTCCATAGGGTAATACACACATTAATACACAAGAATTTTCTCACCCACAAGACCCTGCAGATTTTCTTATGATACAATCACACCAGATACAGTTCAACACCATCAAAAGTCCAAGAATGGCTCAATGAGAGACCTTCCTTAAGAGACCTCTGTATCTCGGAACCTCTCACCCTAAACGAGAGACAAGTTCACTCTTGCAGGCAATCACTGATCCAGCCACTGACCTGGAAGTATCAAGGAACGCATTAAAACTACCCTGCAACTGCAAAATCATGGCTTTTATCATTTAGTGCGGTAGGCATAAGTAGAGATACTTTTTAACAAAACACTTAGTTGATCAATTCATTCAAGTGATGACACCAAACAAACTGATCAACTGACACCAAAGAAAATTGACGACTCATACGTCTGGTGGTGTAGAGAGACTTTGAGTTAAATGACGGCCGGATTCCACCATAGCCGCAAGGAAGTAGGTTTTGCTCTTTTGCCTCATACCCTTAGTAACAATTCTCTAACTAGCAAACAGCATCTACTGCAATGCCAGGCCACTTCATCAAGAGGAGGAGCTTGGGACAAAGAGATGTCTTCTCTGCTCCTTACCCTGCGGCTATAGAAACTTTGGCAAGAATGTAACCTCCTCTTCCAAGAATGGGAAACACTGTCCAGTCTGTGTGGGATTAGGAACATGCACTTGCTTAACTGACAAACAATAGAGCTTAATTTAGCAGCTACATAAACCCACAGACTTTGGTTATCATGCCTAATGCGATGCTATGCTATCCCTCAGCCAAGCTTGCTACAACAAACTGGATTCAAATGCAAGAGCAAGGGGAACAAAATCAGACCTTGTTACTTTAGCAATGCAGTGGAGCTCTGCAAACTAAAAAACAAGTAAGCTAATGTAAAAGTCAGATATTTATTGATTAATAACAGCAATAATATATTTGCCGTTGTGTTTTCTGACTTGTTCATTTGTTTTGCACTTCAGGGCCACTGTACTAATGTCCTTACTGCCAGAGGAAGTCAGTATTGGAGTAAAGTCCCGCAACCTGCGACAACAAAATCATCCAGCTAATTTATTGTTTATATATATTTCATTAAAGTAAAAATATTTTTTTTAATTGATTGGCTGAGCTCTGAGTTTTAAATGTGTTTTGAGCCCATAAATAGATTGTCTGTTTGTACTGTTTCTAAACAGTGGTGTCAAACATTTTGAGTTATGGCAAAGACATCGTTTTGCACTTTTCAAAAATATTTTTTTACTGCCCCTCTTGAATAATTGTATTGATAGCTTGTATCATATTGGAGCGTTAAGGTTAATCTACTTAGTGAAATAAAGAAAAGGATACACATGGCTGGGCTTCAATTATCAGACCTCAGTATCTGTCCTTATAATCAAAGAGCACAAAGATGTAGCATTATTCAGCTCTATGCGCCTGGAGTTTTCAGAAAAGGTCACTGCAAACCACGGAAGTCTGCACGTGGAGTTAAATCTGATGATATTTAAAAGTCAACCACTTGGAAAGCCTCTTCAAGGCAACTTTTTGCAAAATAATGTGTGACTCTCTTTGATCCTTCCTTATATTAAAATACAGCCCTGATACAGAGTTTGTGTGGATCAGAGATTACAGAGATTGTGTGGTTTGTGTGGACCTAAACTGAAAAATGTACTTATACAGGAATTCCTGTTGCTAAAATTTTAAATTAAAAAAAAGAAATAATTAAAAAATGGCCGCGCATGTCTGGAGCATCATCAGTTAGCTAGAGACAAATGTATTATCGCTGTTATAGTGTCGATGCAAGGAAGCACTTATTTTGGTATTTAAGCACTGGTATGGACATCTTTGGGTTTTGGGTCCCTTCTCAGTGAATCCTGCTTCAGAAAACCTGGCTCTGTCCTCTGTGTTGGAAAACGAGCTGATGGAAGTATCAGCTGACAGCAGCCTGAAGCACCAATTCACACAAGTTGACCTCGCTGCATTTTGGATATTGGCTGCCAGTGAATATCTCTCTCTATCACAACGGGCAATCGAAGTTCTGTTGCCATTCACCACCACATATTTATGTGAGTCAGGGTTTTCCATTGGGACTGCCACAAAATCAAAGACTAGGACCAAACTGAAAGCAACTTTGAATGCTACTCTGCGAATCAAGTGTTTCACTGAGGGTAAGCACAATATTTAAGTCAATCATGCAGCTGACAGCTGGTCAGAGTGCCCTTTTTTATGTTTTACATTTACTTTGGTCGGTGGGTCCCGACCATCTTGACACATTCACAAGTGGGCCTTGAGTTACAAAAGGCTGAGAATCCCAGCTATAGAGGAACCGGTGGTGTAAGGATGAAGTTTCTGTCATGAATTAGTTATTGGGCCAGATTCATAAAACACACCTCCCGATTTAACGTTAAGGGCAGATACCATCGCGGCATCACGTTTTGTCATTCATAAACGTGGGTTACTGGCCTGTTTTACCGTTTTGTGCGGCACTATCGCCCTCTTTCATCATTTCCATGTGCCATAAGAGATTCATAAAAGCACACCGTTGAGCAAACAATGAACTGTTCTAGACTGACGCTATGAAACCTGTGTGAAAACTATATGAAATGGATTTTGTTTTCTAGAATGTTTTCAAACATGCCGCTTTTGACAATCTGTAGCAGTTCTTGTGACATTTGATACCATGTTGATGTTGTAATGTGATGGACAATATTTGATTACCCTGCAGTGCAGACATTTGCCTCTGCATAACATAGCAGATATGTTGTTTTCTGTTTCAGAATTTCTCTTAAAATACGTAGCTCTGATACCGAGAATTTTGTTTCTCTTTGGTGTGATGACATCCAATAAAGCTGTAAACTAGCCTCCTGATTACAAGAGTTGACATAGCAACCAGAAAAGAATCTTTGACCAATCACATTGTGTGGCTAAAACTACCCGGTGCACACACTTTGTGGCAGTTAGGTGAGCATTCAAAGTCAGACTTTCAAAGAATTATAATGTTCAATTAATAAATACAAAATAAATAAATGGAAAAAACTTAAAATGCATAGAAATCTGGAAATAAAAATATCAATAAATAATATTGAGCATGAATGAATAAACAAATAAGATTAACAGGAAAGATTATCTATACAGTGGTTTATTTCCCTATTAACTCATTTATTTCCATATTTCACGCTACTATGATATGATCATGTGTTTAACACACTATTGGTTGATCATTGTTGTGGTGGATTTATTTTATGAATTTATTTATTTTTTTGTGTTTATGAATAGATTTACTCATTTATTTGTAATCATGGCCGATTCTTTCCTCCACAGCTCAAATGGTTTCAATGCATATGGATTCTGAGCTCAAATGTAGCTCTGCCTCTTGTTCACATAGGCCACATAAAGCTTCTTTCCAATCAGTGAATGTTCTTTACATTAGTGTCAAAGAGAGCTACATAATTATTTGGACAACCGCACTCTGAGGTTTTGGCTCCTTATTACTTTGGATGTGAAGTGACATGCAGCTTACGCAGCTGTCTGAACTCTATAGCAGTAAGTATTTAAAATTGTAACATAACAATCCCTAATGATAATTCAACCCTTTAAGGCACCATTATTCCCTCTGTGGATTTTTCCAATGCAATGGTAACGCCACTACCCCTGTAGAAGTTCTCCTCTGTTCTCAAAGAGTACTGATAAAGTAAGAGGCACAGATGCAGAACTCATTCCAGGGCGAACGGCTGCTGCAGCACAGAGGCAACAATTCAGTTACGGTACGCTGATGAAACAAAGAAAAGAAAGAAATATCCCTTTGGATATGGTTTACCGCATATTATGAATAGTTGACCTTGACTATTCCTTGACTAATTGTTCTATGTTGGTTTCCCAGATATGAGTGGTTCACTGGTAGTTCACCATTATCTACAGTATGTAAATGATTCAAGTTCTGATGCATTTCACTGCTTTCTACTTGACAGAATCTAATGAAATAAAATAAAGAAATGTTACATTATTTGGATAGGTAGTGGACTATAGTTTCAATAAGGCTAAACAGTAAATAAACTATATGATAGTGCAACAAACAAGTAAGCAACTTCAGTAGACAAGTCTGAACTTGTCTGCTTTCAACTTTGCGAGCTGGAGGACTGGCCAGGGATCACAGTTTCTATCTGGTGGGAACTAAAGTGGGTCAGAGCAGATTTTTAGATATGAGTAAGTTAAGTAGAATTATTAATAAATGGTATGTAAGCTATGTACCACAGCTTTGAACAAATCTTTACAATACTTTTGCTGTTGTTTAGGATAATTTTTTACATTTTGATGATCCTGCATTATCTCAGTGAAGTTTTTTTTTTAAACTAGGTCAACATTGGGCCTAATTATGAGCATTCTTTGCTGTCTTAATGTTGAGTGTGTGGTAAAACTGTGCCTGCCTTTGTCTTGATCCCTGAACTGGTTCCTTACTTGATTCTCGCAGGTCAAAGGTAACTTGACTAATTAAGGGTCCCCCTCAGCCTTTGGACAAACTCATCTGAGCTTCATGTTTTCACTTTCACGGTCCAGCAGCTCCGCCTGGTACCTCTAAGCTAATTTTGCCTCGCCTGCAAGGCTTTGTTTTTTTTTTCGATAATCCAGACAGGTCAAGTTCAAACTGTCAAAAAGCGTTTGCCCGGGAAAATGGGATCTCACTCTGTGCTCTGTACAATAAAAAAAACAGCTGTATGTGAAAGTTCCTCCAGATTGTTGAACATTTACAACTTTAAAATCAGTGCTATATCTACACATACATACAGATTTGCAGGAGGTACTACTGACACAGCACATTTAATATTAGATTAATAGTAAAACCACCTTATGGCCCTGTAATGTTAATATCAAGAAGAGAAATAAAGAAAATCAATCATCTTACCACATAGACATAAAAGGCTCAAATAAATGCAGAGCCACGTGCCATGTGCCACGTGTCAAGTTACGCTGTGGCAAGATTAGAATTTTGTGCTGAAATAACTGAGTAATAGTGTTAAAGGATGATATGATACTCTGCTACCATTAAACACACGCATCAAAGACCAAGACATTACAATTGATGTCATTCGTGACCTTACAGGTCATTTGCTAACTTGCAGAACATACTAGACGTAATTCTACCACATGCATATCTGTGATGAATGCCAGAAAGGGTAGAAGATACTTTTAACTCATATGCAGAGAAAATCACTAAACCCAATGCAGACGAATACATGTCAAATGTCCGACAGTCCAATTTTCTCTCCCAATTGATTTGGACTAACTTCAGCACCTTGAAATGCCTAGGGATCAATCTTGCATGGCCTCAAAATGCACTGAGTTTGTCTAGTTAAGACACATTAATCTTGTGTTCTTCTGTTTGAAAATTCGAATGCTGGCACTCACCTCCTGGTTCCTACTAAAGGTTTTTGAGCCCATTTATTTCCAGGATACTTGTGAGGTCCTTTGTCTCATTAAGCTATATTCTTATCCTTATATCCTCATGTTTTTAGGGTCCACTTGGACATACCAGGAATCAAAGCAATGAAAATACGTCAGTGTAGTGGAGCAAATAGGATTAAACATGCCGAATGTCTGGAAACAGAGGAATTCTGCTGGGAGATAATCCCCCGTATGGATTTAACACAGTCCACTCTCAAAGAACTGTATTTGTCTCTCGTAAGGTGACACAGTTACAGGAATTTCTGAGGTGAAAGTTCATAATCACATTTAACTAGTGAATCTAAACAAAGATTTATAATCAAGCTGTTAACACGTTTAATCAAGGATCCAAACAGTGCTAATCAATTCCACAGGATGGCATCCAGTTCCAAACATCATACAAAACATCATCACACTTTCGCTGCAAAGCATCCAGGTGCAGCTGTCTGGCGGC
>CABFOQ010032526.1:0-11178 GCA_900660455.1 Gephyroberyx darwinii
AGATAATTTTACAATGATTTGTAATCTGACTTAATAAAAGTAAAATTACTCAAGCAAAGATTTTTTTTACTGTAAATTTTCAAAAGAAAAGTCTTTTAACCAGACATTTTTTCCCTAATTCCTTAACACTTACTGGTTACTACAATTGCTGGTGTTGTTGTGAGTGTTGTAGTGTTCAGATCTGTTGTTGCAATAGCTGTTGAGTCTAGAAAGATAATTTTACAATGATTTGTAGTTTGACTCATTCAAAGCAAAATTACTCAAGTTAAGATTTTTTTTTACTGTAAATTTTCAAAAAAAATGTATTAACCAGTCAATTTCTCCCTTATTCTTTAACACTTTACTCAAGTGAAAATTTTTACATGTACATTTTCAAACCAACCCTGGAACTACACTATACAAGTTAAATCCATACTATTATTTTTAATCACTTACTTGTTACAATAGTTGTTGGTGTTGTCGTGACAGCTGTAGTGTTAAGATCTGTTGTTGAAATAGGTGTTGAGTCTAGAAAGATAATGTTACAATGATTTGTAATCTGACTTAATCAAAGTAAAATTACTCAAGTTAAGATTTTTTTTTACTGTAAATTTTCAAAAAAAATGTATTAACCAGTCAATTTCTCCCTTATTCTTTAACACTTTACTCAAGTGAAAATGTTTACCTGTACATTTTCAAACAAACCGTTTAATCCGCAATGTCCAAGTTCTATCCATACTATTATTGTTCACCACTCACTTGTTACAATAGTTGTTTGTGTTGTCGTGACAGCTGTGGTGTTCAGAGCTGTTGTTGCAGTA
This sequence comes from Gephyroberyx darwinii, assembly GCA_900660455.1. Lineage (NCBI taxonomy): Eukaryota > Metazoa > Chordata > Actinopteri > Trachichthyiformes > Trachichthyidae > Gephyroberyx > Gephyroberyx darwinii. The sequence continues at coordinate 801 of CABFOQ010032526.1, forward strand.
GTTGTTGAATCTAGAAAAAACAATTTTATAATGATTTTGTATTTAAAAATGAAAAGCAAAGTTATTCAAGCCAATATCATTTACTATGCATTTAAAAATAAAAAATAAAATACACATACCCGTATGTTTACTGGTTACATTAAGGGAGGCCATGGTAAAACACATTTAATTGACATCCTATAACTAATTAGAACTGAATCTGCTTCCAGGCTATGGTATAAATGAATAACTAATGACAGATAATGTTTCTTGACATCTACAAGTTGTGGTTGTTACTTGTTTTTGTACAGTTGTAGTGTTGTGATCTGTTGTAACATTAAGTAAGATAATGTCATTTTAATTATTTCTTCTAATGGAAAATTAAATCACTGATTAAGTGTCTTTTTACTGCTTTACCCAGAACCTTATCTTACCAAACTAACTAATTACAGATGTGAATGTGACCACCAAATGGCAGGGTGTAATTGTTGAATCTGTAGTGTTGACTTCAGTGTAAATCAGGTATTCATAAAGAATTGGAGGGACTGTAGAAAAAGAAGGGGACATTGTTGCAAAAATATTTTCTTTTTGGTTACTTGATACAGTACCTAATGTGGTCCTTGGAACATATTATTAAGAATCATGGAGAGACTAGTATTGTCCACAAAGCCCTTCAGATTTTCTTTGATACAAGAGGAACTTTTATTTTACCCAAGTTTGTTTTTATTTATTTATTCATTATTGAAAATTTTCTATGGTGGATATAACAAGGTGAGACATTTCATTACAAAACATTCTCAGCGTTGGAGATGTAGTGCTTCACACATAGACTGAAAACCACAGGATTAAGTAAAGAAAAAAATGCGATTATGTCAACACCTTTAGTGCTAAGCCTTGAATTAGTATATAATAATAATATAATAATAACTTAACTTTCATTGAGCGCCTCTCAAGGTACCCAAGGCACTTAACAATAGAGGGGACATAACTAGATAAGAACTAGATAAGGTGAAAAACAAAGAGGAAAAAAAACAACCAGGCTAACAAGTAAGAAGACAATACGACAAACAAAGGACAAGGACAAAAAGGCAAAAAAGAAGAGAGCCACAATTCAAGTATAGGAAGCTTTATAAAGGTCTTCATCACCTGTCTTTGGTTGGCAGTACTGGCCATTGGATGGAATACTGTTGATACACCCGCATATGTCACCAGTGATCTCATCACAAGCTCCGTATGTGATACAGTTGTTATATGACCATGCAAACTGCTCCTCACATCTACACTGGAAGCTAGTCCCATTTAGATAACACACTAAACAAGAAAAGAAAACACATTGTAACAAAAGATAGGGGGGAAAATAGTAATAATTATACCAATTAAGTATAACAAAAGGTTTTGTAAATTCACTGAATCATTTCTATAGTCTATGTTGCTATATTTTATACAGCTGGTCTACCAATAAAATGTAACCAAATCAATGAACTGCTCCAGGTAAAATGAGTAATATATAGCTGCTGTCTAGCCAGAAGGGCAAGCATCTACATGTGCTGATGTTGGTAACAGACTGTAGGATTTTCATAGGTTCTTGTTGAGCTGTGTATGTCTGCAAGGCTGTGAATTGCATAAACAGTGTGCAAAAAGAAAAAAGGGTGTATAGAATAAAAGGGGCTGGTGCAAGTGTTGAGTGATACAAATCCTGTATAAAGCATGGAACATCCCTGAGGCCTGTGGTAATGGCCATTACCTCTCATCCTTGTGAATTGTGTATTACTAATAACGTCTTGCATGGCAAGCATTGTCAATAGGCAATACCTTGATAACTCATCCAGAATTGTTTTACTTAAAGTAAAGCTTGATTAAGGAATCCACCTTATCAAAGGCCTGAATCAACTAAATATATGTTATTTAACAACACGCTGAGCCAATTAAAGTAAATTAAAATTTGTTCACACAAATTATGTAATCATGCGTAATGGACTACCACCAGAAACTCCTCCCCTGGGCCAAATACATCAATACATCACATCTTTATCTTGACATCTTTAAAGAGTTAGAAATAAATGCCCACTGTGTTAATCTGTCACTCAGTAGTCATGATGTAGCCGAGAGTTATTCCAAACAGTGCAAGCATTGAAGAATCATTGAATAAATTGAATGGTGGTATATATATTGATAAAGTAAAAATATTGAGAGATAAATGCAAGAATTAACATAATTACAGAAAATGATGTCCCTCTAGATAGATTTTTGGTGATGCATGGAGGATCTCAAACAAGTAATGGGTACATAAATAGGTGAAAGAGGTTTTGTTGTTGATATCATGCTCACTCTCCCTATCTGCTGCTGCCAGAATCATGAAACTCATCACTTCCTGTGAGAGTAGGAAAGACCTAACCATCGGTGTATAGAACAGCACATGTAAAAGCTCTCATGAACTGGATATAGGATGAGTCACTATCAATTGGTGATAGAGAGTAGTGGACATTTATTCATATGAAAATGTTGTCGATTATTACTGAAAAATATTATTATATTAAACTAATTCAGTAGAAACTCCATTCTTACCTGTGGTGATGTCAATATGTGTGACATTCACAGTGGGACCCAGAGCCAGGGAAAAGCTGCCGTTGTCCAGTAGGGTCCTGAGGACGTGCACTGTCTCAACATCTGTCACATTCAGCTCCACTTCCACCTCATACTCAACCAGTGCTAGAAGTGCTGTGGGAAAAACACAATGTGCTTCTCAATTGTTTTGGTCTCAGGAGGCACTCTAACACTAGAGCAGAAAGACTTGTGGATTTTTAAAAAAATGGATGCCTCTGAATTTAATGTGAATTCAAGATTGGAAGTCATGTAAGAGTATGAACTGATTACCTGATATTGGCTGGCAGTACTGGCCGTCAACTGGAATGGCATTGATGCATCTACAGATGCCATTGGTTATGTGATCACAGGCTCCATATGTGACACAACTGTTATATGGCCAAGCAAACTGCTCCTCACATCTACACTGGAACCCAGTGCCATTTGGGGAACAAACTGAGAAGGGAAGCTTTGTCTTAAATATAATATTGCCAATATTAATAACATGAAATCTTGATAATATGTGTAGCAAAGAGTTTGAAGAATTCTTTGTCATTTTTATGGAAATTGAAGTTGTTCTGTTCTGCAGTATGTTGTACTCACCAGTGGTGATACCGATTTCAGAGATCTCTGTGGTATTATCAAGTTGTATGGGAAGACTAGCAGCATTCACAGAGGACCTGATTTGCTCTATAGTTTCCATATTTGTGGTATTCACTTCAACATCAATTATGTAATTCCATCGATCTGTAAGCACTGCAAAGATAAAAATTAAAAAGGATTTAATATGTTTGGCAACCATAAATATATATATTTTTTTTACAAGCCATTAAGATATCCTATGGACATTGTTTGAAATAACAATATCTGCCAAAAGTTAATAACACAGATGCACAAAACACATTCTTGATGAACCACTGTATTTTTGCCAAATATTTGAGCTAGAGCTGCGAAAAGAAACTTCTAGAAAAAAGCGCTTTTGTATGATTTTCTTTGTCCAGTGTTGAACCAAACTCCTGTGTTGTTCTTGCAGCCCAATTGTAGTTTCTTGAAAAATCTCTCTTGAATATCCATCAGACTAACCGTTCCTTTTCTCTCTGATGTTAGGTAGCAAGTCTTCAGCATAGTGTACCTGAGATAAGAGAGTGAAAATCAACTTGAAAAGCTTAATCAAGTTCAAAGATGAACTATTAGTGGTCCTCAGTTACTATTTATGTTATATGGAAACGTTTTCTGTGTAAGCTTTGTTTTATTTAACATAACTCTTGGATGAGCTTGACCTTCCCATATTTGCTATTGAACACCATCCAGTATTGTAAACACAACAGACCTACCGGTGAAACCATGCTTGAAACTTCAATGAATTCCTGTGTTTCCAAAATATAGCATGTCACTAGAAGGGCAAAGATGGTCAAGCCATTCTTTGATATTGCCATTCCTATCGAGAAAAGTAGAAGAAGAAGAAATTATTTTAATTATCCAAGCAATGCTCATGTTCATTTTACTTGTTGCAGTTACTGTTTAGTGATCAGATTAGATGTTATTTAGATGCAGCTACAATATGAATATCACCCTTATGAAATACTTTCTGTAGGACATTCTTAATTCTTTGTTCTTTTTATTATTGACTATTTTTTAAATCTGATCTCAAGTGTCAAGTCTTTGTGAATATTATTTTTGAATAGCTGATATACAAATCAAGTGGTTTATTATTATTCTGATTTGGTTGGTATATACTGTATAATTAAATACATTAAATAATTATAATTAAATTTCTAAATATAAAGTTATTCATATGGTTCTATTGTTTATAAGGATATTGTAATAAGGATATTATTGTTATTATTATTTGTAGTAGTAGTAGTACATTGTATATTATTATTCATACTACCAACAGCTAGGACTTGAACTTTTAATGCTTGAAAGTCTTTTCAGAATCCTTTCCTCATTCCAGTTCCACCTTCAACTCTATTTTAGGTCCTGACTTGTTTCTTGAGAAAAATACTTGCTTGACTTTCATTGCTTAACCTTACGTACCTTTAATGGCTTATCCTCTTCAACATAACCTTAACTGTTTTGGTCAGAGAAGCTCCCACATTGTGTTGGCTGCAAGTTATCAAGCTCCAGTGCAGCTGGAGGATGAATCATGTCTAAAACACCACACGAGAGAAAGAGAAGTGTGTGGGTGTTTGTTTATTTGGATAGGATTATTGGATGGAGTTTTAGATTACGCAAAGCATTACACATAAAAGAGTGTAAATCAGAACTAACAGCACATTAATGCTGATGCGTGACCTCCACAAATGGCCTTTTAACATCTCTGTCTCTCTTGGCACCAGCACAACAGAAACACCACAAAGACATGAAATGTATAATGTACAGCATTGTTGAGTCAGTGAGCATATCAAGTGTCATCAGATGTCATCATTAGAAACCATCCTATTCTATTTGACTCACAGGTGCATGACTTTCACAAGGCTGTTGTCACCTACAGTGTTTGTTTTAATATTTCAATTTTTCTTTTACTCAGTTGATCATTCTTGTTCAAGAATACATTATTTAGAACTGATACAAATCAACATTTCTAGATCTTTGAGAAATTATAGCATGGAATGAAAATATATCTGAATATCTTGTTCGCACACCATTTGGTAACGTTTTGCCACACTATATATTTTATTCAAATATTAACAGACCACCAGAAATTGACGAAATGGATATGGTCCTCTATGCATTATAGATGATTGGCAAACTACAGCCTTAATGGAGAGTAGCAGCTTCAGTAGCAGAAACTATGCAATCAATTTGTATTTGTTTTTGATAAATGATGAAACAAAATAGTTCTTGACTTTTAGGCTCCACTGAGTTAAAAGCCTATATGTCTGATTAGTGTGGAAAACCAGCCAGGTCACCCCCTTTTCAAAAAATACTCTACTGCATGTCTTCTTCTCCCCCCTGAAACACATCACCCTCCACCATATTTTATCATTTACCTTCTCAGAAATTAATTTAATTTTCATTAATTTTGTTATGTCCAAACTGAATTAAGCAGTGTTTTTATATATTCTGCTCCCTGTTCGTGGAAATCACCAAGTGTCCTCTCAAATTACACTGATAATGAAGACGCAATAAATCTTTGCTTTCTTTAATCAAGATTAAAATAGGTTTGCTTGTTTGATATAAAACTTGACTTTCTTTCTTTGACTTTGACTGGATTTGGATTTTATACATTATTGTTTTCTGTTGTTTCTGCAATGTTTGCCATAATTCCTAATCTCAGTGGTACTAACCTGGTTAAAGTACCTGTCTAAAAATTAAATTAAAACAAAAAAAAATATTTAAAAATGATATTTGCTCTAACATGCTCTTGTCTGAAGTTAAAAAAACATTCCACCTGTCTCCTTGTCTATTATTAATTCTGTTAAAAGCCGCTGGTAAGCAAGAGCATGTGTGATTGACACAGTCCATTTTGCCGACAGGGCAAGTAAACTAAATAATTTACTATTACCTCAATAACAGATATGCAATTGTTTACAAAGCCACTGTCCATTATAAAGGTACAATAGAACTACCTTTGTTAAGCAATTTCTATCTCAACTGAAAAAAGGTCACACTAGAGACAACTGGCTCCCTCAGTAAATCAGTGTTATTCTAGTACTAGTATCTCAACACTAAAAATCTACTTCACTAAAATTACAACAAATAAACATATTCACAGAAATGTAAATCATTCAACTTTCTTACCATAGAACTTTTCTCTCCTGCTTAACAAGTTTGTAAGTACTCCTTTTTATGGATTGAGAAAACACATTTAATTATTATAGTCCGAGGCTGCAGAGTCTGGCACACCCTCACTGAGAACTATGGGAAACATGCAAAACCTTCCTGAAATATGGTAAGGTGAACTCACTGTGTCAGGCACCGGCTCAGCAGGTTTAATTATTTTTTCCATTTCCTTGTTTGAGAGTTTGGGAGTGCATGCGTACGCACATCTTTGTCACTGTACATGTGTGACAGACAATAATCACACAAGAAGAATTATCACAGAAACCTGTATTTACTATCTTCATTTAAGCCACCAACCTCAAACTCTAAACAATACTGGGATAGGTCATTGAGATTATGATGGAGGTAACAACAGAAGCACCCAATCTCATGTTAAAGAACGCCCATTGTACTGACAGATCAGGTACAATGTAATACAATACAAACCAGTAGCAAGAAACAATGATGCAGCGCAAATAACACAGTGGCAGCTGAACTGACAGTGTCAAATCAAGAAACATACACCAGGGTGTTGTTGACCAGACCTTAGCCAATTTCATGTATCAGAACAAATTAGATAGGTCTGAAATTTTCACTGAAAATTAAACTGAATATACAGGAAAGTTTGGGCACCTCTAAACAAGCACAGGTGCTCTTGGAAGCCAGGAATTGTACCAGAAACACAGAAAGGAAATATCACATAGATATGTTCTTGTGGCATAAGTGGCACTCATGTGGGTTTGAAAATTAACCAAGTGACCTACTTCGAATCCCGGATCAGATGGGAATATTTGGGTGGGGAAGGTGAATGAGTAACACTCTTCCCTTCTCAGGTGTAATTGTGTGTATTTGTATGAAAGAGGGTGGCAGCATGAGTGCTTGATTGCAAAGATTATACATTAACTGCCCACAAACACTGCTGTAGGGCACTGCCAGGACTAGGGAAGGTCTGATTACATGTTATGGTATAAGAGGAATTTGATTGAAAAAATGGCAACTGCAATCTGTTTGAGGTGTTGGAAGAAAACATATTCATCAGATTTCAGATACTTTTAAATAAAATAGCTGATAACTAATAACTTAGCTGATACATATGCAACCTGAAAGATTGGCTCTAGATCATAATGACCATATAGAGATGGAAAGTTTAAAAGAACAGTGTGTAAACTGAAAAAACATCCATCTAACTTTGGGTCCTATAGTCTTTTTGAGGCAAACCAATCAAAACCAACAGTAATCAGACTACACTACTGCATTGAAGAGTTCCAGTGGATTGTGTCACAGGTTACAATTTTGGCAGGTAATCAGTCATCTGTAACAGGTTTCAGTACTTTCCACATCGTTTGTGTGGTGACAGATTGGAATTGGAATTGTGTCTTGCCCAAGTCATTAGAGTCTGAAGTTAGAGTCTGTACTGTGATATGAAGGTTACAGGTTTGACCCCTGCATTCTGTTAAAATCCCCTTTAGCAAGACGCTGAAGCCCTACATGATCATTTATTGGAATAAGATTAATCACAGTAACAAGTAACACACAGCATAGCTTCAGTGATACATTAGAACAACAACACCAGCCAGCATCAAGGATGGAATACTTGCCCTGCAGGTTTCACAGCACTTCCAGTTAACATCGGAGCCTTGCTGGCATCTCAAATGTCTTTAAAACATTCACACACCATTGTTTACTCTTGGCTGTCAGATGTGAAATTGAAAACCAAATCACTTGAGCCCACTGGTAGTCTTCTTACTTCACATTTGGACAAAACAACATATTTTCCAAAATTGTGCTCAAATTAATCTGACAATAACCGCAATATTGCACAAGTTTGTTATTCAGTTAATTAGAACATTCTTACAATAGTATCAAACATTAAACAAAGATACAAGTGTTGGTTTTTAATTTAATAATTTAGTTTTGGCCCTCCACCAATAAAAAAAGTACTTCCCCATTGCTAATTGCCCATTGCAATTCATAATCACTATAGGGAATTTGATTACCAACCATAATGGAGTAACCATACAAGTTAGGCTTACCATGAGCTACGAGATTGTGAAGAAGGTATATGCTCCTGTAGAAAAAAGAAGGAAATGTCTATGGAGAAAATGAATGGGAAATTTACTTTCGGAACCAGGGCCGCTAAAAAAGTGTCCGGTTACGTTTCAGCTCTATTGCAGTTATAAGTACTCTCATTCAATCACGATACATGGTGAGATTTAATATTGTATCAATCACAGTGTCGGGGAACACTGGAAGAAACCAACAAGAATAACAAGTTTGTAAGAATCCAAAATATGCAACATACTCGTGACCTTAGCCTTTAGCACAAGCACAATAAGAGTGTTAAAGTGAGCATGCAGTTTAGATCTGTGAAGATACAAGTCAAGTCAACTTTAAGTGCTTAAGTGCTTTAAAGAAGATAAAGCCAGTGTGTACCAAAGTGCTTTACAAAAGAGGCGGGATTACAAAACAGATAAAAGGAGACAGAGCATGGAACATAAACAGCAAAATAAAGTATAGGTTTTTTTTTTTTTTTTACCTAGATAAGAGTTTGGCCACAGCGTTCTGGACAAGCTGGAATTCTGAGCCATCCAATATTTAATGTCATGGAGGCATTTTAAGTGTAATGAGACAGCAAAGCATATATACGAAAAACAAGACCGGGCCTAGAATAGAGCCCTGGGGAAGTCACATGTAGTAGATGCAGCAGGTGTGTTCCATACAGTGAAATGCTTACTTACAAGTCCTACCTACAATGCAAAAAATATTAGGATCAAATACAAGAAAGTATAATAATATCTAAATATAACAAATAATAATAATAAATAAATAAATATATAACAAATATAAATATAGTGTATAAGTACAGGTTGAAAATAAGTAGTAAAAGTCTGTTGACTCTGTCGAGTAAATAAGGGTGAAACCAGTTCAGAGCCGTATCTGTAACACCAATCCCTAGAATAGTGTGGTCGACTATATCAAATACATCATTGAGGTCTATAAGAATTAAAATAGAGCAGTCGCCAGCATCTGCTAAGAGGAGGTCAGTAGTCACCTTCAGGAGGGCAGACTCAGTACTTTATGTGGAGTGGCCTAAAACCTGATTAAAGTTTCTCAAAAACATTGTTTATGTTCAGCAAAGCCTGAACATATGACACGTGTGTTTATTGTTTATCTACAATAAAAAAGTAAGTTTACAAGAAGTCTACAAGAATGACTAGAGCCACACTGGAGGCTGAAGTTGTGTGTGTATGTCCATATGTGGGTGCATAGACACCGACTACGTGGGTGACCAGGGGCCCAGACACGGACAAATCGTATTGTGGTTATAGTTTGCCACGCTTTAAATTTTGTGCGCGTATGATATGGTATATTTCATTTGGGTCAACGATGCGTAATTATAGAAATAGACCTGCAACAAAAGTTAAAGCACACTTGACCGGCGTGGTCAAGTCAACTTGATTGAGATGTTACTACTAGCCACTACAAACGCTAGCTCCTTCTAGATACATTAGCAAGTGCGCAAATCAGATATGTTAACAAAAAGACAGTGATAGTTAACTTTGCTGAACAGATACTCTGGTTAGCTAGCTAAAAAACCTGATGGTTGAGTAGCATTTGTGTTTTGGTGGAGATCAGAGACATCTTGGCAACACTAATCCCGTCTCAGCTCTTTGGCCTGTTATATGATAAGCACACACACACAAACACAGGCATCAACAACAACCCTAGTAGTAAACTCAGTGTACTGGGATTGCACTTGTAATTGGAGCCACAGTGACCTTCTTCACTGCTCACTGTACATACTTGAATGAGAAAAGTGAAAGAGCTTACAAGAATGACTAGATGCACATTTCAGACTGAAGTTGTGTGTGTGTGTGTGTGTGTGTGTGTGTAAAAAATAAGTGTACGTCCATGTGGCAACTTGCCACAATACCGGGGTCCGTGACAGACAGGGACAACACAGGAGGAGAGTCAAGTGGCCAGCGGGTCCGTTTTATTTGCAACACCACAGTCAGCAACATAAACACGGCCCGGGTCTTGAAGGGGCTGC
>CABFOQ010032534.1:4177-25158 GCA_900660455.1 Gephyroberyx darwinii
TGTATTCATTGTCCAGAGGCACTCCAAATCCAGGCTGTCGTGTCAGAGTGTGGACAAGGAGGAGGATGGTCAAGAGAGCTCTGGGAGGGATGCTGGAGGACAGTTACACAGGTGACCTTAAATCTACTTCACTCAACAACACTGTTCCCTGGCTGGCCCTGACATACACTGACACCACACACTGAAAGGCTGAACTTGAATGGGCTTGATTCTTAATCCTTTCAAGTATAATCTTACCTCACCAGTCTTTGCAGAGTTATGAATGTATTTTAACATAGCCTAAGTCCAGATTTGGACCACAGTACAGTACAGGCATTATTACAGGCATTGGGCAAGCCGTATGGAAATTCAGTTGTTTTAACTCCTTCAGTCGATCAGTGTGTATATGGCCTATGTCGCTCTTTGTTCTCCCAGTCTCACGTCGTGGTTACATATGTATGCCTGTCCTTGGGAATTGTCACGAGGCAGACTTCTGCAAGCATGCTCCCGAGTGTCTTACTGACTGTGTGTGTGTGTGTGTGTGTGTGTGTTACTATGCTTGTGTGTGTTCTTGTGCATGTGCGTGTGTGTGTGTGTGTCTTCCTGCCCTGCATGTGTTCTGGTCCCTATTAAGGATTTCCCTTTGATGCTCTTCCCTACGGTTTGCAAGCTGCCACACTGATGGACAGTCTCCCATGCCTGCTATGCTGTTGTCACTGTATATGTGTGAAGAGGGCAGATGGGTGTGTGTATGTCCATCCCTCTGTCTATCTGTAGTACTCTCCCTGTCTCATGGGGTGTATCTCCTTTTCTATTATCTCACACACATCCTCTGTGCTATCTTGTTCTGGGCATTATTCTAGGGGTGGAAGGAAGAGGAGAACGATGAAATTGAGTAGAGATCTGTCAGAGTTGGTGGTGTTTACCAACTCTGTCGCCTCACACGAGTGTCTGAATGAAGGTATGAAGCACCAAAGCTCACACACATACACACACAAATACACCACAATCTTTCCCTTAAACACATTTTCTCATTCCCAACCCATGGTTCTTTCAGGTACTCCAAGTGATGTTCTGTCATTCAGCGAGACCAGAGCCCAATCTCTGGTCAATCACAGAACTGAACAGTTCTTGGCATTCAATCAGAGACAACTGTCACGGATTTACCCCTCAGCCTACCGCATCGATTCATCAAACTTCAACCCCCAGTTCTATTGGAATGTGGGATGCCAATTGGGTAAGACGGCTGTCTGTCACTCTAAGCCCCCACTCCCATTCCTGACCCATTCCTGGACCATGTCTGTCAGTACCAACCAAAGTACCAAAGGTGCCTTCCCTTTAGTTAGCCATATGCCTATCATTACACATCTGGACAACATGGATAAATCGGCATCGTGTACCATAGTGTGTGCGTGCGCACACACACACACACACACGCACACGCGCACACACTCTTCTTTTCATTTGGGGCAAGCTCTTCACACACTTGAATTACGCGCGTATCACATCACACGTTCTGCCAGGGTCCCAGCTCAGTCATCTGTGCAGAGGCTAATGGATATGGAGTGTGGTTGACATTAACCCAGTGCAGGGTTGTACAGGGATGAACTGGGGGGGAAATGAAAATAAAGGGAGAGGAATGGGAAATAATTTAGATAATAATTTAATTTAATAATTAAGAATGAAGTTGAAGAATGAAGAAATCCAAGATCCAGGAAATCGCTGGTTCTCTTAAATTAAATTAAATTAAATTAAAAAGGTTGTTTTGATGTCATAAGATGTTAATAGCATTAGCAGTAGCAACATTAACAAAGGTGACAACAGTTAAAAGAATACTGTAGGTACATTATAGTCATTTAGCAGTCTTTTATCCAAAGTCGACTTACATAGGTGATAGTTGACACTATGTGGGGTTCGAACCCACGACCTCTACTGACTGAGCTGTCCAGGCATCACATACATCACATTACATCAATATCTGGATACAAATAGGATTAATGAACATCATATTGGGGCTAGAAGCTGAGAAATGGGTTTGGATAGCTAAATAAATATCCTTTTCTATCTTTTTCTCTATCTCTTTCAGTGGCCCTGAACTACCAGACTGAGGGCCGGATGATGCAGCTGAATAGAGCCAAGTTCATGGTGAATGGGGGTAGTGGCTACGTCCTCAAACCCCCTCCAATGTGCAAAGGTACTGACACACTGAAACAAACAAGCTGCACAAACACACACACATACACAGATACACACATACACACACACACTCACACACACACACTCAGAAAGAGAATTGAATTACTGGTTACTTCTGAAGGCATATTTGTTGATGGTATCTGTGACAGACTAACATGTAATAGGGTTAGGCTAGGTTTAGGGTTAAGACATTGTTACAGACTTGTCACATGAAAGACAAAAAGGAAAAGAATTATGCAATATGTGATATTGAACATATTGTTATAGACTATGTTGAGTATTGTAAAAATACGACTAGTAGACAACAACCACACAAAAGACAAACCAGTAAACCAGTAATACTGAATGAATCAATGAATCAATGAATCATCAATGAATGAATGAATGAATCAATCAATCCATAAATCAATCAATCAGTCTTTATTTATATAGCACATTTCGCACAATCAAATGCACTGCAATGCACTTCATAACAATAAAGTACATAAAAAACAATACAATACATAAAAAGACAAATAAAAGGGGACATAACAGTAAAAACAAGAGACACAATAAAAACAGAAAAGGAATAATAAAAACAGAAAAGGAATAATAAAAACAGAAAGGGAGTATAAAAACAGAAAGGGAGTATAAAAACAGTAAAAGGAGTAGATAAATAAAAAGGAAAAATAAAAGTTTAAAGATGTCTATGGTTTCAGCTGCCCTCACATCTAGAGGGAGACTCTTCCAGAGCTTGGGGCCAGAGGAGCTAAATGGAGCACCCTGATAAGTCTTGGATTTAGGTACTGCTAAAAGAAAAGAGGATCTGAGGCCAGGAACATATGTGAGCAGGTCGTTAATATACTCAATAATATACCCATGAAAAGATGGATAGTTGGATGTAGCTCCTGTAGCTGGGATGGATGGCTTTTTGCCTGATGGTAATTGAGCTACTATTATGGCTAAATTTCAGCAGTTAGTTAACGTTATGTCTTTACGACTGGAGACATACACAATGAGTATTCTGTAATGGATGTGATTTCAAATCAAAAAAGAACACAAAAAAACAAGAGAAAATGTATGCCCTTGTATATATGTGGACACACATGCGTGCACACACACAGATTACTTGGATTTCAGGATTGAAAGATGACATGAATCACAATTCTTATTCTATTGTATTTCTTCTCCTCTAGGCTCCTTCAACCCATTCTGTGGTGACCCACTTCCAGCTTACCCCAAGAAACAGCTGATTCTCAAGATCATTAGTGGACAACAGCTGCCCAAACCCCCAGATTCCATGCTTGGGGACCGTGGAGAGGTAAACATACATACACATACATGCGGGCTCAAATGCACACACTAATCCACTTGTACATGTCTATGCATATGAAAACCACAGAGATGTACTTAATTTATTACTTAATCAGTATTGTGTGTGTGAGGCATTGCTCCTATTTCCAAATCAAATCAATCAATCAATCAATTGCATTGCTATTTGGTGACCTGATTGCCGTTCCGTTTCCATCAGATTATCGACCCATTCGTTGAGGTGGAGATCATCGGCCTGCCTGTTGATTGCTGCAAGGAACAGACACGAGTTGTAGATGACAATGGTTAGACATGTACATGTACATGCACACACACACACACACACACACGCACGCACACACACACGCAGCAATCATAGCACACATCATATCATACACACAATCTCTGCCATGCACTATACTAAACACTACATTTACACACACTGCACCTACCAACTTTGCAGTATAATGGACACAGAGACACACAGACTGTTAGCATGCTCACTGCTAAGTTAATTAAGTTGTCGAAGTTAATTAGTAAGTTAATTTGACATCTTTCAGCATCTCTTATCTGTTCAATACAATATAACATATTTGATGACTGCTACATTTGTGTAGGCAAATGTAGCAAAATTATTACTTTAAACTATGACAACTATATAAGGTCCTGCAACACGATACACAGCTTGGTTAGCATGACTGATTGGAGCATCCCCCTTCTTATTTATGTATGTCATTGCTTGCTGCAATTTCTACTTCCAATAGATGACTGGTTCCTGTTAGTGCGATGATTAGTATTTAATTTCATATCTAGCCAGACGGTGGACACTACCAAGTAAAACTGGGCCACTGTCTGTATAGCTAAGACAGTAATGGAACTGTAGCAGACAAGATCACATCACCCTGATTTTAGCATCTTTACAATACCTGTTAGTTTCAGAATTGATATTGATCACATTTAAGTTAGATTGATTTGGCACTAAGCTATATGACCGATTTTTTAACCGCATATGAGCCGGATCGTAGCCTGAGCTCCTCAGACTGGTTCCTATTGGCTGTTCCAAAATGTAGATTAAAAATAAGAGGCGATCAGGCCTTTGCCATCAGGGCTCTGGAATGAGTCGTTTTTATAGTCTTGCCTTTATGTATGTAATGACCTTTGATTATTTTTGAGCTCCCTTTTATGACCCTTGCCTTGCTTTTATATCTCTTACCTTGTTTTTATCGCTTTTGGTGTTGTTTTTATGTGTTTTTTTATCCTCTGTAAAGCACGTTTGTAACTGTGTTTTGAAAAGTGCTTTATAAATAAAGATTACTACTATTATTATTATTATTATTATTAGTGTCAGATAAGTATGGCACACAAACCATAGCTAATGGAATTTCACACAATCAAGTCACCTCTATGAACCACTAGTGTTGGCAAAAAGGAAGCAGAAGAGAGGGGTATCTGTTATTTACCCTGGTCTGTCTCCACAGAGAGAGACCACAGCAGGGGGAGGGGAAAAGCCTCCCTTGGAAAGGTTATGGAGCTCTGGGAGCTCAACAATATTAGCAGATTACTGTGCAGGGGCATTGATCCATTAAATACATCATTTGACACATCATTACAACCCTCTCCATCTTTCATCCTTTTTTGTATGTCTGGCTGGATGCACACATTATTAGTATTTGCTTGAATGCTCTGTTCAATCTAACACTTCCTGAATCTAACAGATACTAATTGTGTGTGTGTGTGTGTGTGTGTGTGTGTGTGTGTGTGTGTGTGTGTGTGTGTGTGTGCGCGTGCGTGCTCCCCCTAGGTTTTAATCCAGTATGGGAGGAGACTCTTTCCTTTACTCTTCACATGGCTGAGGTGGCTCTGGTGCGTTTCCTCGTCTGGGACCACGACCCTATTGGACGAGACTTTGTTGGCCAACGGACTGTTGCCTTCAGCAGCCTCATGCCAGGTCTGTGCAGTGTTTTTCAACATTTCAGTTGTAGGGACATTTTGTGATTTTGTGTATTTGTTTATTGAGAGTGTGTGTGAATGATATGCACAATGGGGGACACAGTATGATGGACAGACAGACATGCACACATGATATCGCCCATAGCATTGGTAGTTCTAGCGCTATGGGACATATTACCTTGTGTTTGGTGAACCATGATTTGTAATATAAATGACCTGTGATTATTCTTGTCCACATACAAGTGACAAGCTGTCCCTGAACTCCTGGTGCTCTCTCCTCAGGCAGTGAGCACACAGTCACCAGTCTGGTGACAGCTGTTACCACCCCCTCACTCACTCACTCACTCTCTCCCTTCATTTCCAACAACAGGTTACAGACATGTTTACTTGGAGGGGTTGACTGAGGCTTCCATCTTTGTGCATGTATCAGTCCATGACATCTATGGGAAGGTAGGTACTGTATAGTGATGATATTTTCACCTCACCTAATATTTCTCCTGTGAACCTCTTTTGACAATTGAGAGTACATTCTGGAGGTAAACAGAAAAGTTGTCAAAAACAGTTTCACACACAATATTTGTTGTTTCTCTCATCCCAACACTCCATTCAAGATATGCTCCTTCAATCCTTTGTCTTTCTAGTGGAGTCCTCTAGTCCTGAACCCCAGCTTTACCATAATGCACTTTCTAGGATCTAACAAGGTATCCTGATACCATATGGTCTGTATGATGCATGAGACAGTAACTGTACTGCAGAAGTGCAGTTTGTGTTCTGCTGTATGCACAGTGGGTTGTTTGTGTGTGACATAAATCCATTGAGACATCATACAATTTGTTTATAAAGCCAATTAATTTTGAAGTATTGTACTTTCAGAAGTACATATACAGTATTACATTCAAAATTATTTTATTTGGACTGTTGTTATCTCATTATAGGTAAATATGGAATAATTGATATTGGAAAAGCAAGCATGCATGCATAATTTACAATGGTTTTTTGCAGATTTTTTTTGTTGTTGTTGTGGTGACTTTGGAGGTAATGGTGCCATCTATAGGCATAACATACAAAAAGCCATTGTTGACTGCATTAATCTAAGCTCAATACATGTGTCTATGTGTCTTTTGATTGTTTTATTAACTATTAATGTCTGAAGTGTAATGTGAGTTCTGTTCACTCTATCGCAGATGTGCATCTTGGTGGGAAATGTGTTTTGAAATGTGTTTTTCCTCTTTTTTTTGCCATTATTTTTCTCTCTTATTTCCTGTTTTATTCCTCCTGCCCTCAGGGTCATCAGCTGCGAGGTATCCGGGGTTTGTTTAACCGTTCTTCTAAGTCCTCTGTGGACACCAACTCTGGTACTGCCCTAAGGAAACGCTCCATCAGTGACCACCTCCTGCGGCGCACAGCCAGTGCCCCCGCCAAGGGACGCAAGAAGACCAAGATGGCCCTAGCAGAGTCACTAGCTTCCATATCAGACCGAAAGAACAGCACAGGGGCAGGGGCAGGACCAGCAGGAGAGGGCACAGTAGTGAAGGAGGGACGTGGGGAAAGACGTCACCTACCCCGGGGTCCCCTTACCCACAGGCCCATCTCCATGCCCTTGGACAGGCTCTTGCAAGGTCAGCTCTCCCTCTGCTCCCCGGACAAGGAACATCATGACATGGGTGCAGACACTGTCATTGGTGGGTATTCTGCTCTAAACCTCTGAAAGGTTAAATATATTCTGCAATTAAACTCAATACAACTCAATAAAACTGCAAATCAGATCAAAATTACACCTGTCCAAGATCATTTCGGTAAGGTTCAGGATACATTATCTCATACTAACAAAACAACTAACAGTGTTTTGCAGTGTTTGATCACTATAGGTTTTGGGAACAATAGCCTGTGTTATCTAAGTAATATTTTTAAAATTCTATGTCAGAATTGCTACTGTGTTTGTGACATAATGCTTACAGTTGAAATGTCTTTGGCTTTGCCTTTAATGATTTTGCACTTTGACTAATGTCAAATGTTAACTGTTCTATTCGTCTCCATTTTCTTACGTATCCTTCTCCAAATAGCTAACATTGATGCACAGTAATAATGTGAACTGACAGAGTGCAGACGCTTTTTCCCTAATACTTTAACTTGCCTTTTCTGTCCCATCTTCACTCTATTGTGCTTCTTTATAGTAGAGAACTGACTAGGATATCACTGCAGGTAATCTAAAACACCTATTGTCTGAAGGTTGCGTCATTCAAAAACATACCAGTATTGCGTCCACCCAATGTATTTTGTACTAATGGTGTCCTGACAAAAATATTGTTGTGTCATTTGATCCCATTTGACCATCTCTTTCCTAAACTGATGTTGGCAAATATGGATTTTTCCTTTTTTACCTTCACAGCCTCATTTTCCAGCCTCCCTTTCACAGTTGTACTTGGTGGTACATTCCATTTGTCTGTGTATTGCTAGTGGTTTGTGTTGGCTGGACTGAATGTGTCAGTTAATTATTGGTTGGCTTGGTGTTCTATGTCCCAAATTAGAACATGTGGTAACATTACATTTTTGTTTAATTTTCTGTATGCATAGGAACTTCCCCCTTTGACCGGCCCAGGTCTACCTCTGTGGACCTCCTCATTGAATCATCAGCCTCTATTGAACCTAGTGTCTCCTCCCCTTCAATCACATACATCAATAGAAATAAAAAAACTAACCAGTCAGAGGAGACCTCTTATCTGGTTATCGGTGGAGGAGAAGCAAGAAGTGTTGATGACTACCCCAAAGACCAATCAGAAGACATGGTCAATGCAGGAAACAAAGCAAAGACTATCTCCACAGCGACACAGAAAAACGGTTTCAGCTCACCTTCTGAGAACAGGCAGACAAGACCAAATAAACCAGAGACGTCATCAAACAGCACAACATTCACTGTTGCACCTTCGGTCTCCTCATCCTCCTATTCTGACCCCTCATCTGGGGCCCCTCTCTCCCCTGTCAGTGTGGACCACTCTGATCTGAAGAGTCCCAGCTCTTTGCACGACAGTACCATCTCCAGACTTATTGATGCTGTTTCCTTAGGCAATGAGAACGACACCTGTGGTTCTATCTCTGCTCTGATTGGTCAGTTTGATAACACTGTTGACCAGAACGATCTTCCAGGATTATCTAATGGTGGTGAGAACTTTGATAATGTCCTTAATGTCTCTTCCCACTCCACTCAAATCTCTAACACCCCACATCGGTCAAACTTCAAGTCTACCACTCCATGCAAAGCATTGCAAGATTTCATGTCTCCTCTCAAGACCACCAGAGCATCTAATCACACAGGCACAATTAAACGCCCTATCAGTCCCCAAAAGGCAGGTCGAAAGACCAGTCATTCAAGTCATGAACTCTGTTCACCACATAAGACTTCCCAGGTAGACCCACCCGCTCCACCTCTTCTCTCCAGTCCAGAGACCACTGAGCAAGAGGAGGTCTACACCATTCTGGATGAAGAGGTATTGTCGCCTACATCAGTATACAACCTGAAGGAACAGACCATCCATCTTCAGGCACACTCTATGGAGAGCACCCCCTCAAACAGCCTGGGATCTTCTCCAGCCAAGGTCCCTCAGGGTTTGGGGAAACAGGACATTGTGGGCTGGGGTGATATTCAGATACAGAGGGGTGGTAATGATGGGTTTGGGGAGGCAGAGGAGAGTGTCTATGAGGAGGTGTATGATCCCATAGGGCCAATGTCAGAACTGGAGCGGGGATTCTCAAGAACTTACACAGGCCCCTCTGTAAATATTGACTGTTTCCAGTTTTGCAATGACTCAGCAGGAAATGGTTTTACAGAGGTGGAGATAAATGTTGATGAGGATCCACTGGAGATGATGCTGACCTCACCACAACATGGCAGCCCATGGGGAGGACTCACAAGTCCAACCAAACGCCATGCTATTTACCAAAAGAATGAGTCAACTTCCAGCTACTCACAGCAAAATCAGTCTTCAGTATACTGTACTCCTCTGCATGAGCACTTATCACATGCATCTCATCTACAATTTTCACAGTATTCTTCACAACTGAACCAACCTTCAAATCAGCTCTCACATCACCACCATCCACTCCCATCCAGCTCCCAGCCCCCTCCCTTTCACAGACCCTCCCACCCTAGTCCACTCAGTCAAAAGAGCTACTCCATTCCTCAGAGCAAACCTCAGTCCTTTGACAATGACTTCAGCAGGTCCTTCACCCATCAGGGGAGCTATAATGGTAGCCATGCCCTAAACAGTTGCCACCAAGATCGGTTGGGGGATAAACAGATGGAGAGGGAGGCAGTAGGGTGCTTCCAGAATGGCTCCTCCTCCTCTGAGAGTCTCTCTGGCCTGTCGGAGGTGCCTGCACGTGTCAAGTGTAGAGATAGACACTTGTATTCCCCTACTTCTGACTATGATGTGGTGTATAGCCAGTTAGATGATGACTGCTTCACGCCCTCATCAGCATCTTCAGCTTTTCACTACATAAAGCCATATAGTCAAAGTCAAACACAATCATACACCAAACCACAGCCACAGATACAAATGTTTTCCCATATCAATAGTAGGAACCAACTTCAGCCTACAACCGAAGTTCCATTACAGAATAGTTTAGGCCCTTTCTCAGCTCTTCCTCAGTCCGTCCCCATAGCCTCCAAAGCTTCCAGCCCCTGTAAGTCCAAGTCCCTGGGAGACCTGACATCTGAAGACATATCCTGCAACTTCCAGAGTAAATACCACATTATCAGCCGCAGTTTCATCACTTCCCATATGACGAACCGTAAGAGAATGGGTGCCCTGGGGGATGTAACTTTCCAATCACAGTCTTCTGATCCACTTACGGAGCAGCTACGTAAGCTGGTCAGTCTAGAAGGGGATGGCAGTGACAGAGATAGGCTCCAGTCCCCTCAGCTGCCTCAGGTAACCAAACCCCTGTCACATCCACAGCCACAGCCAACAAACACAGCTCCTTCTGTTCCCAGGGATATAGATGATTCCCCTCCACTCCTCACCCGCCGCCTATCCTCTCGGAGCCAAAGCCGCGTGCGTCACATCAACAGTCGTGCCCGAGAAAGGCAGCAGGAGGCTCTGAGGCCTCGGGCAGGGGTGGTGATCGATGATGCTGCCAGCATTGGTGGTGTGGTATTGCGGAATAAACCAGCCTCACAGAACCCGCCAGCTAACAGACATTCTACTGGTTCTTACATAGCAGGCTACCTGGGTCAGCTGGAAGACAGGGGACTTCCTGAGGGAGCATGTACATCATTACGCTATGGACATGGGGACCATTATGGAGATTGCTACTATACTGATGATTCTCTTCGGCCTGCAGACTCTTCCTGCTCTACCTCAGAGCCTGAGGTCTACTTTCTACTGAGACTGTAGCTCTAAGACCTAATTATGACATAAAATTAGATAAAATGACATGTTCACCTTTAGGTTTCCCTTATGAAGGTTAAACAAATTCTGGGATATTTCTAGAAAAAATTGTAAACAAAGCATCACATATATTCTATGGATGGATGTGAAAGCATGAATTTCCTGTATGAGATACCCACTATTCAGTAGTGAATGAACTTAAACCCAACTTTCTAGTCTGCCAGTGTATTGTCCATGTTCTGCTCAGTGTGTAAATGTTCTTGGGAACTTTGATTCCTTTAAAACTACTTGGACTGATTGTACAGATTCTTGTTTTCTTTGTCCCTGTGATGTACTGTCCAAACTGTCTACATTAATTATGAAGCAAAAAGAGAAATGGTGTTTTAGGCAGAAGGGAAATTGCTCAGTCTTTGCATATTTTGAATGTGTAGTATTATCAAACAGCCACTTTAAAAGGATGGGATCTATATTAACAAAGATCAAATTTAAGTCTTCCTTCTTTTTTAGTGGTATTTCTATAGTTGTGTTGTGTGTAAATATTCTACACTTTGGTTTTAATCTGAGATGGGTTTTTGTTGAAAACCAATCTGTAAGTGTACATTAGGTTTTTGCATGTTAATTGTGGACATGTCAAGCATGACTATGCATCAATCTATACAATAGATGTTGCAGTGCCCTACTACCTTTGCACATAACAAATAGTTGCAGTGGATACAATAGAGGACATAGGCTTGCTTGCATTGGGTGCAAAACAGTACATAGACTTGCTAGCTTGGACTTATTGCTCTCTTCTATGATTTATAGAATCTGAAACACTATTGCATATTTTAAATCTTTGAAGTTTAAAGGCTTTTATTTTTATAATTACTTTGATACAGACTGCAAAAATATTTCTTGTTGGGACTGGTTATTTAATTTTGTATAACTGAAGGAAATACTTAAATAGAGTGACAACTGTACAGGAACAGGGTGAGGAAGGAAGGGGTTTTAGACTGGACAAAGCTGCAGTTTTTTAATATTTTTTTTCAGCGTTAAACCATCCTCTTTTCTTTGTATGGCTGCTCATCAGAGGACTGTGAGCATTTTCCTACCAATGCAATAAAATATTAAAATATTTGATTTGAACAAACTAAATGTGTTCATCTCCTGTTTTGTTCAAAATGCTACATAGTAACTAAAAAAATATGAAACGTATTTGTAAATGAATAAGTATATGTTACGCTAATGATATTGGAAGGAAAAATCATACACACGTGTGCACACAAACACAGCCTTTTGGGATGGGATGTAATTGCTTGTGAAATTAATGTGTAATGGAGATGACGAATGGCACACCTATTGCTGTGGGAATTCAACTCTCCACATTGACTCCTACCTAGAGGACTAGCATGTTAACTCATATGGATCAACGACTGTATATGAATCAAGGCTTAGGGCCACTGAGAGAAACAGACACAAATCTGGCTTCTTGAATGATCCTTCCTCTTCAACTCTTTGAGATCAGAGTTAAACAACCTCCCACACCATGAATGGGTGCTTACCCTGTACGTTACAGGAATTAATGACCTTGGCTCACTCGAATGACATGTTATTGTAGCTAGTGAAGTTGATAACATCCCCATCTCCCTATACACAATAATCGTTTGATATCACGCTATTGTTGTTTTGCCTTCACTCTTGAGAGGAGTAATTTGGTGTTCTATGTGTGTGTGTCATCCTGTTTACCATCTTCCTGCCATGGGATTTACACCAATTATAAATATCCACATCAACACTTAACCTGTGCAGGGCAGGGGGTATGTTATAGTTAAGATATCATTTTCAGTTTTAGTGGCAATTATTTCTGGTGTACATAGTGATGAAAGTATTATTACAAAATGGAACAGGATGCGATCTTAATATCCCTTGAACCATAATCCAGGGCAAGAATTTGTAGAAGCCCAATTCAGATATTATATGAATGATACAAAAAACACTAAATGAATACCATAGCAGACATGAGGCCATACCGTCATCAATCTACAGAGTCATTCGTCAGATGGCACCATTCACCAACTACCTACTCTAGCCAATAGCGCTACGTGGCATGTCATTGGGTTATCAAGTGGACACCTTCCTTCACCGTTGTTTTGTTCGCCTCAAGGGGGCATCCTGGAACCACACCCATGTATGCCACCACCTCTCCTCTCCACTTTACCGTTGCCATCTACTACCTGCCATCAACCTAGCATTACCCTAGCCTTGACTCAACTGTAACAATACAACCTATCTATATGATACACCAACAACACTAGACAGTGTGTGAGTTCATGTGTATGGGGGGAGGGATTCAAATCCTGTTTAGACTAAGGGGTTGGGGTTGGGGTGGGTCAGCCCCGATGGATACTGCACAATGCCATACAGTACTACACTATACTACACCATCAATATCCGCCTCATAAAAAAATAAATCATCCTTTAAAAATAATATGTAGAGGTATCAAATGGTATGCAGATGACAGACTGAATAGTAGAAGGTATAACTCAATATTTGTGTTCCACTTCATATGAGCTGTATAATTCTCATTCTTTTAAATATCATCTATATATTGATTTTTAATTAGTTTCTCAAACCAAATGCATGTTCAGTGTTGACAGGCTTTGAAGTGTATATGAATGTAATTTTTCTTTGTTTTTTAATTTATTTTTATATCAATGTTAGCATTGCATTTTCAATACGTAATTTATATTAATGAAAATTAATGCTTATTATGTAATGTGTTATGTATAGTATGTCAGGTGTGGGCCCCAGGAAGACTAGCTGATTGCTATGGCATCAGCTAATGGGGATCCTTTAAATAAACAAATAAACAAATAAACACAACATTTCAGCTTTGTTCAATACAAGCGTGCTCCCCAGCTAGCGTGCTTCCTCCTCATCCACTACCACTCACTTGCTCTTTCCACTGCCTGAGACATATTCCTGATCGTTTGTTTCAAACTCAGAAAACAGTGACTATGGCCACCTGGCGATCCAGGTTTTTCCTTTTGTTGTTATACTGAATACTGCTTATATTGGAAGAAATATGTGTAGCAAGTTGCCATCGTATCTATATAACAATGTACCTAATATGTATGTCATTTTTGTCATCTGTGTTATGGCCCTTTCCATCTCCATACTTCAGGAATTTCAGAAGGAGGTTAGGGGGGCAGGAGTGTGTTTGGAATTCTTAGAAAATCTTTGTAAGGAGAGTATTGCTAAAATGCCAGACGAGCAGTACACAGTGTTTAGGCTTCGACTGCAAGGTCTTTTAATGTTTTGCTGGTACACAGATGTGAGGCAATTATCCCTGGAACTGGCCAAGACAAATGAGTAAAGCAAATGAAAGCATATTAAAGCCATTGGACATCATCAAACTTAGAAATTCTTATTTGGAAAAAATCACAAGGATTTCTTTCAATCTAGGTGAGTGGCACTTTTTCCTGGAATTAGTCAAGATAAATGTGAGAAACTGAGATGAAAGTGAATATTAAAACAATTTAATCATCAAACTGAGAAACTTCCTTGTAAAAGAAAACTTTTTAAAAACTAAAATAATTTCCCCTTGCTCTCATTCTAGGTGACTGACAGACAGTTTCTGGCAAGAGAGGCTTGGAGCACCAGTGATGATCTTCTCCAAAATCTTGCCCTCTCTAAGGTGGCTCTGGGTGTAGCTATTCAAAGTTCAACTAAACCAGGATTTGAGAATTATCTCAGAAGTTTAGATCCATCTCATCGTCCTAACGATGAACTATTGAGGAAATTCTTGGAAAAGGAGTTTGGGTTTAGTCAAAGGGCTATGCAATCACATGCCACACCTCTTTCTTCCCACCCCTCTTCACCATTCAGCTCTCTAACTCCTCCCCCCAGGTCTGACCATCCATCAACGCCAAACATGTCTACTTCATCTCCTGCTAACAGGTTGCCTCTGAACGCTCCCTTACCCCCTTGCAGGGACAGAGACCCTGGAGAGGGTGCAAAATCTCTTTACTGACACCTCCCAGCTGAGGGGGACCTACAATGTGTACCTTGCTGTGTATGCTGCAGCCCATGCCCTTCACAGGCTTCTCTCCTGTCCTGATAGAGACAACCCTCCCAGAAGCGACAGATCCACCTGCTCTTCTGCACATAACATTAACCCCACAGAGGTAAATGCAGTCATGTTTATGTCTACTTTAATGAAATCCTGAGAGTGATACTGTAGTCCTATGTGTTTTCATGAGGTGTATAGTCTAAATGCATTTTCCACATACAGTATTTTACACAGGTCAGTTAAAAAGTGAAATGTTTCATTAATAACATTTTGATTCTCTCAGCTGTTGCTGCACTTGAACAAGGTGAACTTCACCACTCCACAGGGGGAAAACTTTTTTTTCCAAGGGGCCGACAGTCCAGCAATGTACGACCTTGTCAACTGGCAGACCACCCCTGAGAGGTCACTCAAACTTGTTTTGATTCGTTGAGTGGATGGGTTTAATCTCCACCTTAACCAATCAGCTATTCAGTGGAGTACAGGGTCCAATCAGGTAATCAGAAAAAAAAATGTAACTGTTAAATTGAATGATTATATTCTTTGGGCATATACAAAACATTTATCTTGTGTTTGAGAATATGGTCTGGATTATTGTTTAGGTGCCTATTTCAGTGTGCAGTGAGAGCTGCCATTAGAAATTATTTCAGAAATAAACTATATTTGACTGATTACATTTCATATGAAATGTTTATTTTGAAAATGTTTTTCTCCAGGTTATCATCTGTATTACATGGCTGTCCTTCAGTCCTCTCGTTGCTAAACATGATCTGGGTTTCCAAGGGTCAAAGGTTACCCTAGAGTGTGCCATGGGCTCTATGGTGGGTTTCTCTCTTGTCCTAGGCTACATTGGCCTGCTGGCCTGCATCTGCCTACTCTTGGCCTTCCTGGCTAGGAAACTTCCCGACAACTTCAATGAAGCCAAGCTCATCACCTTCAGCATGCTGATTTTCTGTGCTGTGTGGGTGGCATTTGTCCCTGCTTACATCAGTTCTTCAGGAAAGTACATTGTTGCTGTGGAAATTTTTGCTATCCTGGCCTCCAGCTATGGCCTCCTGCTCTGCATCTTTGCCCCAAAGTGTTTTATCATCCTTCTGAGGCCTCAGAGAAACACCAAGAAACACCTGATGGCCAGATAGCAGACATATATATACGTTTTTGTTTAATGTCAGTATGTAACTATTTATTATATCTATGTCTGGCAGATACACTGGATGTCCACCTGCTCCAGTGCAGCTGTTGAGTAGACAACAGTACAAGAGTTCCAGTTGCACTGGAAGGCTTCCAGCTTCCCTCCCTTGCAGTTGCTCCTCCAATCTGTTGTTGTAAATAATGTGACTCATGTTAACTTGCCTGGCTAATTCTAATGTTAAAATATGTCTCCCCTTTACAACCACACATAGTGAAGGCTTAACTGAAATTTAAATCAATGGATAATGTATTCATGGGTGAAAGACTACATTATCTGACTCATACTACCTATGCATCTTTGTTTCCTCACATTATCATGAATGAAGAATGTAAACTACTAAGGTTTCAACTTTTGTAAACAATTTTCATTGTCAGATCACTGCTGATTTTATAAAATGGAAATGAAGAAGAATTTATTGATGCGTTAATTTTGTGCTTTGATAGTGACTTTGCCTACAGATAGGCAAAAATCATTCTAAACACATTTTTTATTTTTACAATAAGAAGAAAAAAATAGAATTTCATCATAGCAGTTCCGGTGACCCGCTGGACAAGATGGCGGCGTAAAGTTTTTGGCCTCCCGGGTCCTCATGCGTTTGACTGAATAATTGCATTTCATCCCTCATTTGGCCAACGCCTTATAGAAATACGATAGAGGATTTTGATATGTACTTCAACTGCTGTTGAAACATGACTTCAAGAAAGTCGGAAAAAGATAACGGCTTCTCCCGAGACGGCCTGAGAGAAATGGTCACCTGCATGGAAAAGCAAAAACAAAAGCAAAAGTTTTTCAGGCCACTGCTAAAACGTCTAGAGGAAATGGGTCAAGACACTAATGACAAATTGGGCTCTATTCAGACTGAATGTTTTTAGTGTCAAGTCTTTGAAGAAGGACGTGAATATAATGCATGAGAAAGTGAAGAACAATGCTGCTGACTTAGCTAGCCACGCCAGATTGACCCTGGAATCTAAGCTAGCCAATATGGAGGACAGAGAGAGAAGATACAATATCCACGTTGTCAACCTAGAAGAACGGCTAACGCCGTGCAGTTTCTGTAGCAGTGATTACTTAGTTCCCTATGCTGATAGTTAAGCCAGTTGTTATCAGCCTTCATTTGTTGTGGGATGATGTTTATTGAATGGAGAAAGGTAAAATGAGATGGACATATACGGTACCGGTATGTTTACATTATTGTCAATAATGATTACCTATACCTAATATTGTAGTTATTTTCACCGTTCTATTGACCTAATCTATGTTAACTGAATGCAGTAATTCTCATTTTGATATATATTTATATGGGGGGATACCCATGTGTTTGATTCAGAGGGCAACCTGGGGTGGGTTGAAAGTTTTGGTTGCCTATTTCCCTATGGTTACCGGACCAATATACTAGAGGGTGGGAGTAGCAGTCTTTATTAGTTTGTCTGCTGGGATGGGACACTTGGGGGTTCATAATGGGTTTTGTCAAGGTCCTGTTGGCTTAGGGGACAATGTTGCTTTTGCAGGGGAGGACCTGGGGCCGATTCATATTAATGGTGACTACCTAGACAGCTATTTATTTTGGTTATATAGACTCAGTTGTTGCCTTTTGTGCGGCTCCAAATACATGTGCATATATTCTTTTGTCTTTTTAGAAGACACGTATGACTGAGTTCTATAGCCTTGTAGGCACAGTTTCTTGGGGCATCAATGGTATTGTAGAGTTATGGCCTGTACCACTACTTAAAAAAGGGATGCTAGTGTGGCTAGGCACTGGAAAAACTTGGATGTCTTCAAGAAGAAGGAGGAGGAGGCATCGGGCAGAGGTATGGTGCAAAAGAGTGGTGGTTTATTAGCCAAAAGAAATACAAAAATAAAGAAACATCAGACTCAGCAAATTAGATTAATTTGATGACCTTAATTCAACTATTCCACAGCCACACAGCAAGGTGTTATCCTCTCCCTCCCTTAAACACAAATGACCAGCTTTTATACTTTACTCAGCCCTACCTAGATTGGACTAAACCATTACACCAGTAAGTATAGGGTAGGCTATGCTGTAGGAAGTACTGTTTTCATTCATTAAATCCACAATAAGAAACAAGATTGTACATGCTACTATACTATACTATACTATATGGTGATCATTGACAAAGTAAAGCATAATTCACCAATGAGCATTGGTGTAGGAACTGCGTGGGACGTGTCCCCCCCAATATTGGAAACAGTTGCATTTGTCCCACCCAAAAATTATACCGCGGGGGAGAAAAACTGTAAATTTAAAACTTTTATTTTGAAAGCACCGAGGGTAGCGCGTTTTGCCAGCAATCAGACAACCTTCCCATTTCATGCTATGTTTGAATATTCGCCAATCACCAGCTTCACTGGCTTCACCTTTCACCTCGTCAGAGCGTCTGGTTGGTAGAGCGAGGTTACCTTTCACCAGCTTTGAACTTGAGGTGAGTAATGACTCGACTTTGGATAAGGTAACTTAGTCTCCCAGTCATGCGGGTAAAAATAGCAAACTTTATTAAATTAAACAATGGATACGATTAAATCAACAAATGAGTTTTGAATGGCATGTTTGATGGTTTGCGACTGGCTGAGATTTACATAAGCTAGTATGCTAATTAGCGATAGCTAGCTAACAAACTAGTAACGTTGCCCTAACGTTAGCCTACGGCCAAGCTGGCTGGCTAGCTAGTTGGCTACAAGAGCACATCGAATAGCAACGACGGCTAATTACAGCTATGAAAACAGCTTGTGTATAACGTCTTGTTACGGTAACATACTAGGAGGGTTTGGGTTAGCTAACGTTAATGATAACTATGATCAAGTTGTCAAAAAGCACTCTGGTAACATCAGGTAACGTTAGTCTCTCTGTCTAACGTTAACGTTAGTCTGGAATCAGTCCTGTAATGTTAGAAATTTCTCTGTGTTAACCTTAACGTAACTTGTTTTGCCATCTCATTTCAGCATAATGCCACCAAAAAAATAAAATAAAACCATCATCACAGGACATAACGTTACTGAGGTTTTTTAAAAAGAGTAACGTTAGTGTAAGTATACAACAGATTTTACACACAAGGACAAGACAACATCATAACCGATCATTTACCAAGCCTAGTATTACATTATTTTAAATATCATATATCTATATCATCTATATAATCTTATCAGGAGAATGCTGGTACAAACAGGGAAGAGGCAGGTGAGGAAGGAGTGGCAGGTGAAGGAGTGACAGGTGGAGGGAGTGAGGTGAGGTCTTAAAAAGGCTTAGTGATAACATGTTTTCTTCTGCTGTAAACATAGAGATGTCAGTGTATGAACATTTGTGCATCTGCAAATCAGTGGTTTGAAATCTTAAATATTAAAGGTTCAGTCTGTGACGAAACCTTATTAAATATCTAGCCTTTGTCATGTTAAGTCCAGTACTGATACTGCACATTATTTTTAGAGTAACTTCTTATGGTGCTCTCTGAGTTTAAAGTCAGAAGTCTCAGAATAAAGTCAGAATTCTGAGGTTAAAGTCAGAATTCTGACTTAAATCTCAGAATTCTGATTAATCTTGAATTAATCGATGTATTGTATTTTCTTTCAGAAGGCAATTGCCAGGTCAAAGTTCACAAACTATAATTATATGAAAACTATATATTAGAAATCTAGAAATACATGAAGACTATATGTACTGTAATATATATTACAAATATTAAAATACATCAATATTAGTTATTAAAATAATTATTGATGCACAAAAACAAATACCCATGTATTCATATCATTAATATAATATGTGTATAAGTGACTTTTCAATCATTCCAAACTACAGGGGATAAGTATGAGCTCTGAAGCTCTGCAAACTTCCATTACATTGATAATTGTCACTCCAGTTATGTAAAACATATATTAAAACATTGGAATCTGTAGTGTAGCTGCAGGCGGTGATTGTAGGGGTCCAAGCACACCTTGAAAAAGAGAAAACATTCACAACACAGGAGGTAGGCTAATGGTTTCAAACAATTTTATTCTACCATTACATAACATCCATCTTCGTTTCTACGTTTCCTAAAGCTTGCGCACACGGGAATGTCAGGAGTGTCTTTGACTTCAGACATGAACAAATCACAGTCATCTTGATGTTCAAACTCAAACAAAAAATTCTCCATCAATTCCTGACCTTCTTCTGTGCTTCTTTGACTTCAAGACTTGATGTCTTGATCCCAACATGAGATAGGGAGGTTCATCTACTACTAGTTGTTTCTCACCCACTCAGCTCCTAGGATGTGCTTTTGCCATGGTCTACAAGACACAAACACTTTAAATTAAAATGTAGAAACTTTCAATGAGAAAACATATTTACACTTTGACAATTTAAATGTGTCTATGAAATGGTAGACATCAATCGAATTGAATGAGCAAATCAAATAAAAACAAAACATATACCTCACATCACAGTGAAGTCACTCACATTAACAGTCTCTTGGTAGCACATTTACAAAAGCCCTCTTCTTAGATCACCCTTGACTTATTAGAGTCTAAGTTCTTGTTGGCTTTGTTTTGAAAATGTAGCTCTTAAATATGGAAGCCCATGAGGGAATTAATTAAAATGATAATGTAAACTTGAAAATGAAAATGCAATTCCACAATAGCATTATAATTTTCCACATATGTATGTGTTATTTGAGTAATTTTCATTTTCACATACTCGTATGGGCGTTCTATGACCATATTAAAATGAAAATGGAAAGGCTGTTTGACATTTCATTTTCAAAGACTTAACCTGCTCTACAGTGGACAATATCCAAATGCAATGAGCGAAACCCCGCCCCAAGTCTATTGCATTTGCATATCATCACGCACTTTCGGGACACAATGAAAATGAAAATGCAATCTGTCAGTCCTCTCATCAAGGCGGGTCTTCAGTTAGGACATCACTTCCTCGTTCAGTGACTTCTC
>CABFOQ010032536.1:0-11141 GCA_900660455.1 Gephyroberyx darwinii
TGTATACATACCACTTCTTCTGTTGGATCAGCTCCTGGTCCAACAGACACACAAACACACACACACACATGCATACATGCATGCAGAGAGAGAGAGAGAGAGAGAGAGAGAGAGAGAGAGAGAGAGAGAGAGAGAGAGAGAGAGAGAGAGAGACATATAGGGAGAGAGAGACATATAGGGAGAGAGAGACAGATAGGGAGGGAGAGAGAGAGAGAGATAGGGAGAGAGGGAGACAGATAGGGAGAGAGGGACAGATAGGGAGGGAGAGAGAGAGAGAGAGAGAGAGAGATAGGGAGAGAGGGAGACAGAGAGGGAGATAGACAGGGAGAGAGAGAGAGAATCTGCATAGTTCTAGTTGACCATAAGGCAACTTTTCTGGCAAACAAGCTCTCTGATCATAGCACGGTGCATGGAGAAGACTGGTGGCAGTTTAACCTGTGTGTGTGTGTGTGTGTGTGTGTGTGTGTGTGTGTATCAGGGCTTGGATCAGTTTTCTGAAAATACAACTGAAGTGAATAACTTATTAATTTGTGAATGTGTGCCCCCTGTAGTATGTCCAGTGTGTTCAGTGTGTTCAGTGTGTTCAGTGTGTCCAGTGTGTTCAGTGTGTCCAGTGTGAATCCAGCATCATGCTGTACTAAATACTGAACACAGTGAGGTGAGGTTGCTTCCAGTCTTCTCATCGCATGACGCTCCATCAAAGAGATTATTGTCCAAAAAGTCTGTTTACTTTGAGATTACAGTGGAGCTGTTAGACGCACCGCAGCGGGAATACGCTACTAAAATAAAGCATTTAACAGCATGTTAGCTTGATCTCTTTGCAGGACACTAGTTTAGATTGATATACAGTATGTAAGGGAGCCACACCACAGGGTGAATCATCTCCTTGTCAGACCCGGGGCTAAAAATAGCATTTGCAAATTTGTTTTTTTTGCTTTGTTTTATGCTTTGCAGGGGCCCAGGTGGGCGGGGCTTGCCTCGTTTGACAAAACACCAAGTGGAAAGCATTTTATGTCAAGTTAGAAAGAGTTTCTGGATCAAGAACTTACCTCGCACTCCGACGCAGTCAAGCCCCCCCTTTCTGGTAAAACAAACACTAAAAACTATTTGCAGCGACTATTTGACCCTTGTCTGCTCCACATACTGTATATATACCGGGGCTGGTCCCCATACATACGTGGGACTGTCTCCGTGGCCTGCGGCTGGCTCACGCTGTGTTTGACTTGGGGTTTGGCTTTCTTAACCTTGGGCTTCTTCAAGACGACCTTGGCTTCCTTCAGGAGCGTTCTGGCCTTCTTAACTACCTTAACGCTCCTGGTGGATCTCCTCGCTACAAGACAACATGACTTGAGACTTTTCGTGAATCGATACGGTCCACTCAGCATCCAGTCCATCAGTCAGCGCTTACTTTGATTACATTTTAACTTCTAACCAGTTATTTCTTCATCTTCCACCAGCAGAGGACACCAGTTTTAACACCTGACACTGTACTGATAGAAGAGCTGCTTGGCTGTCCTGGGCTATAAATGTTTACTGTACATGTACATTTTATGCATTTATCTGATGTTTCATACAGAGCAACTTAGTGAGTCATAGCAGTAGAATCCTACATCAACATTACAAACCAGACAGCCAACTAACATTGAACCAACAGCTAAATCAACTTTTAAATCACTTCTTGAAAAATCACTATTATACACTTGCTTTGACCTTGAATCATTGTTTTGACCTTCCTGACTCTTGGCTTGCTTTTATATTCCTTGTTTTTCTTACTTTTGCTGTTGATTTTATGGGTTTTTTATCCTGCTGTAAAGCACTTTTGAAAAGTACTATATAAATATTATTATTATTATTGCGTAGACTCAATGTCAATGCATCAATGCAACTAACACTGATTTAGTGTTATTCAATCATTGATTTAACATCAAATTAACATTGAAACAATATAAAATCAACCCTGCTTTATGTACAGCAGGATTCTATGGTGTAAAATACCAGGTCAGTCTCCAGTCGATATTAAAATACAATTTTATTAACAATACAACTGTAAAATGTATAATCCAATAGACAAAAATGAACTCCAAAACTGAGAGAAAGAGACCGATGATGTTCACTGACAAGTTTTGCAGTGACTTGTTAGCTGAAAACCCGTGTCTTGAAAGCTGAAAGTCCGTGTCAGATCAGACTGACTTGGTATTTTACTGACAAGTCTCATCAAACTCATTCAAAGCTGATTCGGTGTCGGTCTGCTGTCTGGGAAGTGACTGATAGTAAAGAGGACAAGGGGTCTTTTCATCACACAGGCCATCTGGTTTTCATCAGTGCAGAGGTCCTGACCACAGATATGAGACCAACAGAGTGTTTTTTACACTCTGAAAAGTAGAAGGGCTTTGAGGAACCTGGAGGTTTGTGGGTTTTTTTTAACCTTGCAACCTTAGGGGAACCCCAGAAGGTTCCTTGCAGAACTCCACCATAACCCTGACAGTACTTCCAGGAAGCTCTAACATATCTGATACCTCTAAAGGAACCCTTTAGGGATATTTCTCTAGTGAGGAATCCCTTTGGGTCTTACAAGAACCCCTATGAACATCAACCCCTAGTTTATAAAGTGTATGTACTCATGAATTCCCTTGTCTTGACTTGCAAACTGCACATATGTTTCCCTTCAATTTAAGAGTTGGGTTACTTTGTTCTCATGGGTTGTTAAGTTTGTAAACTCTCAGAGTGAAATATTACACTCAAATGTTAATTATACTGCAATGTCATGTCTGTTTTGTTTAGGAACTAGTATTGAAACACAATGAAGTCAAAGAACAATTAGAGCACAATTAATTAAGAAAATTGTAATTTGACCGATAAGCACAATTACTCTTCTGAACAAAATACAGTAATCCTATGATACATTTTAGAGGGATATTATACAATTACCACAGGAAAACTACAAGTCCTCATAGTGATATTGTTGGAATTATATAGTGATACCATAGAAGAAGAAAAGTCACTATAAACTCAATATTCAGGACCACAGGCAAGATGTAAGTCCCTTTATTAATATTATAATTATTTTTTATTGGTAAAACCAAGAACAGCAGCATTTCATTACAGAAGATCAGTAAAATAACTATTTGTCAGTAACTCACCTAATTCCAAGGGTCCTTCTTCTTGAACTTCTGTTTTGTCCGCTAATTTATCGGTTTGTTCCTCCAGCTGTTCGGTGGTTTTGGCTGCTTGGGTCACCTCTGTCTTCACCACGGCGGTAGTGATGAAGACTGCCCCGGGACCCTCTGTGGTGAAGGCTGCATTAGTTTTCCCTGCAGAATAAAAGCTCTCTGTTGGATTAAAGGTTGTATTTGAAGCCTCTGTAGGTCTCACTGTAGTTCTGTCGTCAGCAGGCCTGGATGAAATCAGGACAAATGATCCGCACTGCACAAATAAAAGCACACTGAAGTGGAAACCTCCTGCCATAGTAACTGTTCCCTGCAGAAATCCCTCTGGCGCTGATAACCATTCCGCCCCGACCTGCCTCTCTGGCTCTGTCAAGCGACCCAGAACAGAAACATTTCCAGTCCTACATTTCAAAATAAACGCCTTATTGAAGTGTTGACTTTGGGTAATAGAAAATAGAAAAATGAAAACAAAGAATACCGGGTGTTTCAAAGTAGGTATACAATTATTATTGTAGTTATGATTATTATTGTTGTTATTATATTATATAATATGTAATTAATAATAATAGATGTACCATTATTTTAATTATTTTATTATATATAATTATTATATAGGTATTATAAAATGTGCATAATTATATATTGTATATTATTCATAGTAATTATTGTTAATATGGATATTAATATATATAATATGGGACACCCCTGGCTCCAGTACCGTGTCAAGTCAGCCAGAACAAGCCTCCACTAGAATGCTCGGCGCTTGCAAACACAAAATATATACCAGAACGTGACTACAGTTGACTTTTATTTTGAAAGACAATTTCCGGTTTTAGTCTGTCTGGTTGGCGGGTTAAATTATACACCCTTTTAGACTGACATGAATCTTTGTGACATGAATTCGTCATAGGAAGTTGTAACAAATTGCTTTAAGTTTTACTGAAAATATAATAGTTTTTAGTTACATTGGTTTTCCTTTTGATCACCACCAGTTTAAGGTCATAGTTAACCCTCCTGTACCATTACATCACTGTGTATGACCAGTTAGGGCTACACTGCAGAAAAGACAGCCTCCTATATAAAGTTATTGCATTCAAGGTCCGATCATTTCATAATGTGACTGTAAACACTTCAAGGTGTCTGAAAGTTTTTAATTTTTAATTTTTAATACCAAGAATTAAATATAATATATATCAAAGCCACATTTCAAATGAATGTGAACATGAAAACAATTATGAATATACTGCATAGTTTTAACATTTATAATTCTTAAAAAATTAAATTGGACTTAAAATCCTACATTCAACTGTATGAAGGACCAGAGAGTGTTATGGTAATGTAATTTAAGACATTTTAAAACACTGACTTATATTTCCATAAAAGAGTTGAAATAGTGAAGTTTATTGTTATGATGTTTTTATCAAGCACATGCAGCACATGGACAGAGGTAGCATGGCATGGCTGGAAACAGACAGAACGTCTTCAATTTGTGTCGTATGGCGACATCTGGTGGATTTGATGGTTCCTTGACTTTCCAAAAGTATTCCTAACACACATGATGCCCATCCTCATCTACAACACTGGACCAGACTTTCTAAAGACACAACTGACAAAGGGATCTGGTTAAACAGCTTTAATGGCACAGACAAGAAAGGTTAGGTGAGAAATGTGTCCGGCAGATCAAGACACTTGGATTCATGTTAACAGTAATTCATGCACTTCAGGTCTGGGAGAAGTATCCTACATCAGCCAGGAAATATTGTCTGAAGAAATACAGAAATGAACACACGTCCTGTGAAGCCCTTGAGATCTGAAGTTTCACTCCAAAACGAGACACCAACCATGTGGGAAACAGACGAAACTGACTTCTGCCATGAAACTAAAGCACATTACGGGTTACTGTTGAATTTACAAATCATTTTAAAACCTTTGCTTACAAGATAGTTCTGTTTTTTATTATAGGGTCATCTGTGTTCTTAGGATTGACTGATGATTTAGAGGAAGTTTTCCCTAAATGGATATATAGCATTTTGGAGTGAAACCCTTCATTTCCCATGACAATAAACAAATGCAGAAACACACCAAAAAAACCACTCTTCAACCAGATCTTCTTGGAAAAAACAACAATACTAGTAAAAAATATATTTACAAAACGCTGGAATTTTCAAAACAAGTCTGATCTCTAGACTCAAACCAAACATCTGAGAACTTCCCTCCTCTCCCTGAAGCAGAGAGACTGGAGAAGCTCCCAACACAACATTCAGGGATTATTCTAACTTAAAAAAAAAAAACAACACAAAAACACTGATCAGATGTTTCCGATGCTCGGGTGTCGCTGCCACAGAGCCTCATTTATTTCAACAGCAAAGTTAGAAAAGTGTAATGAAAAAAATACCGGTGTCCAAATATATGAAACAGCTGCTGATGCTCCTTTCTGAAGGTAATTCACATTTAAAAATAAGTTTTGCCTGCAAATCAACACAGAATAAGTTTGTCTGGTTCATATTGTGAAGAGTTTCTTACCAAATATCCAACATTTGAAAAAAAGTGACATCTACTCTTAAAAAACAAATGATGGAACCTTTTAAAAGGACCAGTAGATAAATTAAGCTTGTTTGACAAAACAGTTTTACAGGCCGAATCTTCTATATTTGAGACGTTGAATGACGAACATCAGGTAGTGTGGATGTATAGTCTTGGAAATAAACTCTTCACTTGCACAGAGTATCTCGAAGCACCCATCTTCCAAATGGCCTTTATTGTTGCAGGATTCAGCTAACTGCTCTACTGTACTGCCGATGTTCAGCTGCATACCTCCATATATCATCTGTACCCGTTATTCATTACACACCATTCCCCTTTTCAAATGGAAGCCGAGTGTCTGAAACCGATGGCGCTGCTGGTCATTGTACCACACCGAGGAATATCAAAACCTTCAGTCCACTTTGACCTGGAAGTCAATGATGCTTCCAAAGGCTGGGAAAAAAATAAAAACGAAATAAAAATCCATACACCGCAAGCACGGCAGTGTCCGGAGAGGAGAAGAGGAGCTGGTCTGGAGGAACGTCAGGTCTGACCTCAGGGCTTCCAGAGCTTCAGGAGGCCATCCTCGCTGTAGGTGCCGATGAGGTTCTGGTGGGGGTGGTGGGCGATGCCGATCACGTCCTTCTCATGGATCTGAAGAAAGAAGGAAGACCAGGACGTGGTCAAGATGCTGCACTTTTTAAGTAAGGGATACTGCAAAGTGCGCCAGTCATTACGGCAAAATAAGTCCTGACAGGGAGAATCAAGCCCCCGACATGAAGGGAACATTAATGATACATTATCCCGCTTATTGGATACAGACATCAATCATTTGACACCAAATATTGATTGAAAACGATTATTACAAGCTGCCAACCAAAGACTAGTCAAGCAGGACTGTGGAATAAAAAGGTTTATTTTCTTCTTGAATGCAGATTGATATGAGATGTGAAACAGCGGCCTGTTATTCAGAGATACCAGACCTCAGAGTATTCAACATAAAGTTAAAATAACATAATAAAAAATAATAATGAAAATTGAATAAACTGTTTAACGGATGCCCCACGCCACTTTTTAAAATAAATAAATAAATAAAATGTTGATGCATCATTTTTATGCCATCCTAGAATCAAATTGCATGGCCTTGGGTCAAAAGAAAAATCAAAGAGCTTAACATATAACGCCATTTGACAATCGCTTTTATTCCAAGCAAAGTGGGAATCAAACCAGAGCTCAGTGGGTAGAGCTCAGTGGGTAACACTGAGCTACACAAGCGACCAACACCACAAGTGACCAAAAAGCCTCCACAAACACACCCAGTGTATAGCAGAAATAACTAGACAATAATCAAGTGTTTGCTAAGTAATGTGGTGTCCCGCTGTCCCTGAACGTACCGTCAGTGTTCTCTCCAGCTTGCCGGTGACGGTGCTGAAGCAGTAGAGCACAAAGTCTTCTCCCACGCAGTAGATCCACTCGCCGCGGGGCGACAGCGTGCAGCACACAAAGTCTCCGCCCTCTCTCTTACCGGAGCTGAAGCTCCTCACGATCTGGACACACAGGGAGTCGGTCAGACAGGCACGCAAACACACACAAAGCAGGTGTGTGTCAAGGTAGGCGGGGCCTCAGATTCGCTTCATCGCCCGTTTCTGAGAGGACAAGCTTGATATTCTCACTGAAGGGTTTGATGGCACTTTAAATTTTGTCCAACATCTGAGTGATCAATAAAGTTTGCTATCTGTTGAACTGACCTGTCCCTGCATGTTCATGATGACCACGGTATTGGACCGGTTACACACGACAAAGTGCTCGGGATTTTTGGGCAGCAGGATGACATTGTTGACGGTGATGTCGGTGCCGGCTGACGTGCCGAGAGACTTGAAGGTGTTGGTGCACTCAGTGGTCTTCATGTTCCAGACCTGATGGAGGGGTGAGCATAGGTCATCGTCTCTGGATTCATATTTCTATACGTATTTCTGAAAGTAGCAGCAGCTAGAAAGTTCTGTTTTCACTCTTACGGTCTTAATATTTCACATGGAACCTGACAGGAAGCTGATTGAAACGTTCTTCTGTGCTTCAAAATAAAATCAGCAGTTGGGGGCAACAGTTGCAGATATTTTTACTCTGTCATTATTTACACAATTCAAATAAATAATTACTTCTTTATTACTGTGAGGCATAGCTACAACCCTGAGGCAAATCTTAGACAGAATCTGGAGTTGTTTATAAGGTATCCCTAACCCATGTCAGACGACGATCCTGTTAGGAACTGAAACAACATTTTGTCGTTTAACAAGAATCAGAAGGATTATATGATGAAATGTGGTCGAGTTAAAATGACGTACAACACGAAAATGTATGTCCAACTTTGGAAAACTTGAGGTGTAAATAAGATGTTTGGATTAATCAATTAACAGATAAAATAATGGACAGATTATCAACATCAAAATA
Source organism: Gephyroberyx darwinii (assembly GCA_900660455.1). Lineage (NCBI taxonomy): Eukaryota > Metazoa > Chordata > Actinopteri > Trachichthyiformes > Trachichthyidae > Gephyroberyx > Gephyroberyx darwinii. Next base: position 8,139 of record CABFOQ010032536.1, read on the forward strand.
ATCATCTGGTGAAACAACGCTCAGGTCGGCCCACACCAGTGGAAGCTCCCCTACCTTGACGGTGCCATCGGAGGAGGCGCTGATGATGTGGTGGCCGTCTGGGGTGAAGGTGGCCTCGTTGACGAAGGAGGAGTGGCCGCGGAACTCCTTCAGAGATTTACCCGACTTCAGACCGTGGACCCTGACACAAAAAGATTCATGTGCATGTTGTAGAGCAACAGGGCGTCAGCTGACTTAAAGTTTGAATGAGGATGTCGAGTTGTTCGGGGAGATGTCAGCTGACCTGATTGTCTGGTCGAAGGAGGCGCTGAGGAGCTGGCTGCTGTCTTTACAGAAGCTGACGCAGGTTACTCCTTTACTGTGGGCACGTTCAAACCTCCTCAAACACTGGCCGCTCTGGATCTTCCACACCTGCACACACAAAAAAAAAACTCACATATGAGTCGACAAGTGATATGAAATGAATTTCCCAAGCCTCTCTACGAGAAGAAGTAAGAAAGTAAGAGAAGAGAGGAGAGAGGCAGGAAGGTTCTCCAGACCTTGATCTTGCCGTCCTGTGCTCCTGTGGCCAGCATCTCTGTGTCCCGACTGAAGCACATACACAGCACAGCATCGTCCATCATCATGAAGTTGTCCTGTGCCTGGTACTTCAGATCCTGTCGCACACAACATCAATATGATCAATATCCTATCATCGAATTAGGCATGTAGCTACTTGAGAAAACCTCAAGGGGAAAAAAGAAGCATACCCTCCTATGTTCTGTTTACACGCTAAGTCAAACGACACAAACCGGTACGCCACAAGACGAGTCTGGAGGCTACTGATACGTTTACACGCGTTGATTCCGCACAACTTATCCAACCACGCCAGGACACAATAAGCAACAGGTCTGGACATATAAAAAGCATTTTTAACTAATGAAAGTATTCAGGCTTCTGATCTGAGGTCTGCACATCAGCGTCTCCCCTGTATGTATTCTACCACGGCGGCCCACCACAGTAAGATCACTACCCAGCAAGCTGAAAATATTGGTAAAATAAATTTATTTCACTAAATGTGTTTTTAAGTAAAGAGCAGGCGTTAGATTTATTATTCACACAGCACTAAAGTTGACTTGATGTCAGTCATATTTGAACAGTCATTTTCTGACTTAACACTGGTTTTGAGGTGAAATCTTTTTTCTAAATGACACGATATGGCTTTGCACTTGCTACACTTGGAAAAAGTAAAAGGTATAACACTGTTACACAGACCTAGTCTAGGGGCAATCCAGCCACAATGTACATATAAGCAATAATGCAGACACAGATTCAATTAAATACACCCGCAGAACAGCCTCTATCAGCAATGTGATCTCATACAATCACATCTTTAGATCCATGTTGAAACAAGTGTAGATATAGCCTATGCTTAGCTCTGACAGTAACTTTGACTCGCGATCCTTGCTTGTGCATTATTCACCTTTCTGATTTTCCCGGTGGTGAAGTTCCAGACCTCGATGAAGCCATCGACGGAGCCGGTCACCAGGTACTGACCGTCGGGGGAGAAACGGGAACACTCCACGTGGGATTTCTGTCCAAACTGTGATGGCGGTAAAAAAAAAAAGAGAGCAGGCGAGGTCAAGACACATGAAATACTTCAGAAAAAAAAGAAAATGAGAAAAAAGAAGATGAGAAATTAAAATAACCGAATCTGGCTAAATCACAGCCAGATTCTAGGAAAGAGTTAAATTTATAAAGCTCCTTTTCCAGTAAGCTAACCTGAGGAAAAGTATTTTACAGTTAGAATAACAGAGTAAATATTGTAAGGCATGATGTACTTGACATTCATTTAGTACTTACAGTATTGTTGTATACTTAGAATATGTTTCCATAAGATTTAAGACACTTTCCACTGGTATAAAGTTGTAAAATGTTACCAAATTTCCCTCTCCAACAAAAAGTCCAAGTTGGATTAATATTTTTAAAGTATCCAACAGCAGTTTCAGCAGTTCAACCTGCACTAAAATCGTGACTTGGATCAAAACAGGGGTCGTGAAGTATTAACCCCAAGCCCCGCTGCTACATAAAATCAGAGCTGAAACACTGAACTGCACGACGACAAACACAGGATTAACCCACAACTAGCTCCAGGGGGTGCAACCGGAGTTTCTTTGGAAGAAAGAAACCCTCGATGCTCTCAATAACTTGTTTGTTCACCAAGGTGTGATTACTTTCCGACCCAGCGGTTTGTGAATAGACTGCACTACTTGGAGCAGCGAAGCAGCAAATTAACAACGCTTTCCAACATCCGTACTGCAGAACAGCGTGGGTACCTTGATGTGTCTGCTGAGCTGGGTGGGGAAGCGCTCTTCCTCCACGTCCTTGACGGCAGCCTTGCCCCTGAACAAGTCGATGGTCATACCGGGAGGCAGGAGGCCCTGATGCTGCTGCCACTTCAGAGACTGGGAGGGAAAAGGGGAAGCAGAATGAGTCAAGAGTCACTTTATTTAAGACTGAAGATGCACTGGGCAACTTCACACATTGGCAATACTCAGAGATCCTGTAACGTGAGGTCAGTGAACTGCACACTGCAACCCGGCCGGTCTGTGATGCTTTATACCAAAGGAAACCAAAGTCACGCCACACGTCACCTGCAGTACAGCAAAACACTCAACTGGCTCCATATCGCTGTAAAGAGTGATCATGCTCCACCCACTGCCACTGGTCATATGACCCTTATAGGGGGGATGCCTGCTGCAGAAATCGGTAATTGCACGAAACATGCTGTTGTTCACAGGACAGGATTAAAAATCACCCCTGGATGTCAGAGTGACCTCAAATTAATTTAGCAAATTTAACTGGAATTTTTACCGTACTAGCCAGAGAAAATCCCTGACATGTTCCTGCAGTCCTGAGGTAAATATGACCCATCACCAGACCTCCCCTGGTAATACCACACCTCCAAATGTCCAGGTCACTCACCTGTCCGAGCAGGGCCATGAGACGAGAGGGCGGCACCAC
>CABFOQ010032545.1:1331-13283 GCA_900660455.1 Gephyroberyx darwinii
CCACTGGTCACATAATATAGCCTGAAGCTCTACAGCTGAGCCACTGCTCTCTCTCTCTCTCTCTCACTCACACAGACATTTCCACCGTCGCCTCCACACCCACTCACATTCTCTCAAAGCAGCACATTCCACATCTCCATCCACTCTTCCTTTATAAGTTGATAGGAATCCAACAAATGGCGTAGTGGTTTGCCAGCAGAGCCATCTGCAGCAGATGTAAGTGTATCACATTATATCACTCACACTCTTTTACAGCACCGACCCCGCTTTAACATGAGACACTGAAGTGGGTTTGACCCAGGTCATACACAAAACCTGCAAGTCTGCCAGTTTTCCTCTGCTAGTGTGTCGAGTCCCAGCAGGGTCATGCTGATGTCATCAGTGGACGTACTGTAATAGTTGCTGTAACGGTCTGTTCTCACATTCACTTCTCGGTGACTCAACATTCGATCTAGTGGCCAGTCAGCTTAAAGGCAAAATCTAAAACACTTTAACGCCGTGCCTTGCATTTCTGGGCCCGTTTTGTTGTTTGGTGTATTTTTCCTGTGGGTAACTGGTCAAATGTAGACGACGTGGCGTCATGTCAAGACATTTCCAGTGGAGCAGAACAACTATCTAAAACATCAATGGTAAACGTTGGCTGGGTAAAGATAGACACAACTACCACGGTCAAGGTGCCGTTGAGCAAGGCGCTTAACCTGCGACTGCTCCAGAAGAGCTGCTCAGTCGCTACATTGGACATTCACTCGTAACTGCGGTCGCCTTCTTTCAGTTTCTAACACCGTCGCCTCTCACTGCTGTGCCATAAACAAAGCTGAGGGTGGGGTGGCCCGTCACACGGGTCATTAGCTGATTTACACCACTGCTATGACAAGTGTGACCCATGTTGTTAACCTGATTGTGACCTGGGTCATTGAGCTGAATCAGTACGCCCCGGTTACCAATTTGCAGTATTGCCAGACCTAAGATAAGCAACTGTCACAGTGTTAGAGTAAGGGGGTGTCAGTGTGGTGCTGCTGACAGACAATGTTTAGCCAAGAGTGTGATTGATTATGTACGGCTTAGCTGTCGCACATCAATCACCAATATGTATCCATGGAGCCAAACCATCCTTGTATCAGCTCACATCTCTCCGAAATCCCAGAGAGGTGAGAATTCACACATCCCTGCCACAGATCAGTGCTTTCCAGCCTGGTTGGAGTATTTCTCTTTAGGATAAAGCCTATCACTCAATCCACGGCAAGCAGTGAGGGCTTTTCCTTGGTGGTCTGCTGCTGTGCTGCATACGAAGTAGGTCATACGTGCACTGCAAAGTACAGAACACTGCTATCCATGTGTGCATGCATTTTTCATGAGCTTTGCTGTGCGTGTGTGTATATCTGTGAGAGTATGTGGCGGTGTGTTTGTGTGCGCATGTGTCTTTGAGCTACCTAGGGATGTCTACTCTGGAAATGTCTCCCTTTCTCTTCCTCTCCTGTTAATTAGGAACGGCAGGGAAGAGAAGAGAGTGCGAATGGAGGCGTATTGCAGAGCCTGCAGTTGGGCATAGTAAACCAAGTGAGAGGATGATGGGAGGTAACTGGGGGAGGAAGAGGGGAGCGATAGGAGGTAGAGAGAGAGAGCGAAAGAGAGCGAGGGAAATCCCCATACCAAGGAGATACACTCATGTTTTCATCAGCAGTTGAAGGTGCTTTGATGAGGAGAATCACGACGATGCGGCAGACGCGACTTGGAAGTCTGCTCACTAACACTGATTCAGTCATGAGTGTGTGTGCATGTTAATCTACAGCTCAGCTCACACTGCGGACCAGGCCGGAGAAGAAACTGGTATTTGGCCAATTAGGGACAAGGATTCTTTTGTATGGACAAACATATTAATGAAATTAGCCAATTAGATGAAACTGTAATGGTTCCACGGGAATAAAATAAAGATATTCAAATAATTTATACAGACTATTAAGTACAGAATTCATTATTAGTATTGATGATAATAAAGTTATTACAACAAAACAACATATTGATAATAAGTACAACAATAGATTAATAAATGAACATACAGATAACATTTCACATATACTAGATATGTTTCAAAATGTACAGAAAATTGGCAAAAATGGATTTGTACATGTAGATGACGTGAAATATATTTTCAGTGGTCGAAATTATTATACATTTATTATAAATTATTAATAATATGAGCTGGTCAACATCGCATAGGAAGAAAATGTCCAGTGTACACAATATATTTTGAATGAATGTGTTGTTTTATGCCAAGTTTTGTATATTTTGAACATAATAAACCTAAAACATAAACATATTCTGAAGTAGATGTGAAATTGTGAAATAATTGTGCAGTATGAGGAAACTCATTCTTGGGGCCCCGGAGCCTCCCGCTGCAGAGCCAGTTGTAATCCAGGAGAGGGTCAGAGGGAGAGGGGCGACTCAAATGGACCTTTGTCTCGTCGTTGGCATGTTGAGGCTAAAATTAGCGTGTTTATGCTGTTCGTAGCATTCCTGCAGGCATAAACACAACCACATGACTGGGGAAGGCATTAGTCTCAGTGCACCACTGCTAGGCAAGGCTAATCGGAGCCAAACGCAAAAAAACGTCTTCAGATTGCTGATTTATTGTCAACATCAGATATTCTAAAAACGTTGCCACACTGCTTGCCAAGCATTAAAAAAATCTCTGTAATGTTCCTATAGTATTCCCATAGGGATATCATGTGTGTCTGTGGTACCCAGTAGTGGGTTTATAGTGACCTTATCATACTTTATGGTATTTTCTTATTAGGTATCACTATAACATGGCTAAATGTTCCTATAGAGACTCATGGTTTTGCTGTGATTTAGTCTCAGTCTCAGTGAAAATCATCAAGCAATATACACTTGACAAGTCTGGTGAACAGAATAATAGAAATAAATCTCACCATATATATATATGTGCTGTGTTGTCAACCTCCCACCATAAACTGGTTGATTGGATTCTGTTGAGATGGAGCACGAATGCTTCAAGTCGAGGTGTAGAAACCGTCAAGGCACACTGAAGATCTGATCAGGTGGTCACACACTCATTTGGCCACATCAACACACTGTAGCAGCCTTGCTACTCTCGGGGCCGCGAGAGACAGTCCCAGGCACGGTGAGGAGGGTTCACTGGCGCCCTTTTATTTGTCAATACAACATAAATCCACCAGGCGTTGACTGCCTTTCAGCTCCAAACGGGTCAGCCTCTGGCCCCAAAGCTAGCAGCACAGCTTTCAGGTCAGCGCATCTGCTGCCAGCCCAGTTTGCTCTCTTGTCCTTTTTCCCTTTTCCCCCTACTGGAAGACAAAATGCACATTTAAACTCCTGGCTGCCGCATGCAGGGAGAACCAGCCCACCAGCTTGATTCTCTCCTGCATCCAGCCCATGCCTTGACGTTGTCTCGTGTGATGAAGGCGTTCTGCACTGTGACTAGAAAATGCCATCATGGATTAGCACCAACGAAACTGTTGCTAGCTTGTAGCTGCACCCCGAGTTGTTGACAGAAAACTAGTCGTTGTACAGTATCATTGTGTAGCATACAGTACATTGTACCATGAGGGGGTGACTGTGAAAGCACGCCACCCCAGATGAGTAACTCTGAGTTTTCCCATGGTGCCCTCCTCCTCTCTAACTCTACCCGCCTAACCCAGACCAAATGGGCCTTTCCCACGCTGTGGCCGCCTCAGAGTCTGTGTGTGTATGTCTGTGTGTGTGTGTGTAAGTATGTGTGTGTAGAGAGAGAGAGATGTAGGAAAAGAGAGAGTGAGAGAGAAAGAGATGCCATTTTCAGATGTTACGGATTGATGGAAATTGGGAAAATGTGTGTTGAAGCTGGTGGGTTTTCAGTATCGGGGCCTGTATTTGCGTGTGCTTTGAGGTGTCCTTGAGTGTTTAAAAGTCACCAGCCACCCAGAGCACACTAAACATGGTAACAGGCAGCTCTCTTCGGTTCAAAGTGTTTCATAAAAACCTTTTAGGGCTTGTACAAGTCTCCTCTTACCAACTCTTAGGGGCTCTGAGGGGCTGATAATGGCTTCATTCATGGAGCAATATGACACTTCTTTTCCTTCTCTCTCTCTCTCTCTCTCTCCATCTCTTACTATAAATCACCATCTGCCTCTTTCTTTATCCGACGTGCACATCCAGCGACACAAACAGACACATAAAGAGTCGTTATGTTGCCAGGTTCTGCGTCCTGCTAAAGGCTCAATGCCGAACAGCGCTGTGAGGGCACGGTCCTCAGAATTGACCCGTTTAGGTTCTGTTGTTCACGGGCTCTGGGTGATCGATATGCTGCTGGACGCATTTCAGGACGTTTCCCTGCATCTACAAACTCGGGGCTTGTTTGTGGAAGAGTGACCTTTTATAGTGTTGCTCTACCGTGTATTTATAGGACGTGTAAAAACTCCAGTGCTGCGTGCATCTGTAATTGCACAGAGTGATCGTTTGTGTGTGTGTGTGTGTGTGTGCGTGCTCTGCATCTTGGTCTCCATCTTCTCTGTGTGTGTCTGGCCTTAACATTTATATGCTGCTCTGTAATTGGCCCTTGTTTGTCCACACCTCTTTTCAGCAGAATCTTTCCCCCTCTAAGTGAGGGGCTTTGTAATGACGGGTGCGTTTTTGTGCGCGTGTGAGGTACTGTGTGTGTTTACTTATGTGCGTGCGTTCATTTGTGCACGTAGCTGGTGTGCGTTTTGCTCAAGACCGGGAAGTGATCATTATGACTGGGCTGTGTCCTCGTTTTTCTCTTTAAACGCCCTGTACGCTCTAAATTACACAGCGCTGCGTTCCACCATTGTGTCTCGGAGAGCGACGGCGGGATTAGAAGCGGCACCGCGTGAATCGGGGCAGAGCGATTTGTTATCTCTGTGCTCTCCGTGTCACTTTTATGCATCTGCAGGTGTGTTTGTAGCTCAGCATCAAGTAAGGCTCTGCAAAAAAAACGCACGTTACGGTGTTTCCGTCAAGCAGAATATCTCCAGCAAGCACACCTGTGGCTTCTGATGTAGCTCACGCGGCTAAACCATCACTGCGTCTTTTTCCCTTCTTCTTTTGTGGGTTTGGTTATGGAAAAAGCCGATTCCTCCCTTTGTAACCTCATACCGTTCATATCAGACCACACTGCAGCCGCTGAACGGGCAGAAAGGCAGCAATGTAATCAGGAGCGCTGCTATGGAGTCGGCTTGTTGTGTGCGAGGCCATTTGTATTCTCGGCTCTGCTTATTACCTGGTGAATGGCCCGAGGCACAATGCAGATTCACAGATGGAACTTCATGTCGCTCTCCCTGTGTGTGTGTGTGTGTGTGTGTGTGTGTGTTCAAGGACAAAGCGGAAAGAACAGGCTTAGCTGTTACTCAAATAGCTGTAAGAAATTATACAAGCCAACTTGTGTAAAGCATAGAATACCCCCCCACCCCAACCACAAACCTCCATCATGTATGTCAATTATGTCAATTAGAGGCTATTAGAGGTCAGAACTGATTTGTTTTGTTTTGTGTAACATACTAGAAATAGCCTCTCTCTCTCTCTGGGAGCCACGGAGGAAGAAAGCCAAAGACACTGGACTGGAAGTTCATCCACTGTCAGGATAATTGGTGGCAAATGAATTGCCTCTCATGCAATAACCTTGTAGACTGAGTTTCTGCTTTTGTATGTGGGAGTCTCTCTAAGCAATGCTTTTGACTAAACCTGTGGAGGATTGAATGCTTTTTACCGGGATTTTTTTCTCTTCTCATTTTAGGACTTGTCGTAACAGACTGATCTAAACTCACCATTAATCACTAAAAAAACAATACTCATTGTATGTGATTTGCCCTCCAGCCTTTTTATGGTTGCTATAATTCAAGGAGTGTCTCTACTTGGCTGTCATGTATGCTGTGTTGCCACGGCACCCAATATTTGGCTCCACTTATGGGTGGATTTGGAGAAAAAAGGTGGTGTGTTTGTGCTTGTTTGTGAGTGTGTCAGGCTTTGTGTATCTGTATATTTGTAGTGCATATGTTAAAACAAGTGTGAGCCGCACATACGCAGCCTTATGAGTGACAAGGACACTCCAGGACAAAGAGGACATGAGATTGAGGGAGATGGCAGAGGAAGAGCTTGTGCAAGCTCAAAACAAGTTGTTTGCTGTTGAACTGAGAGAGATGACAGATTTCAGGCCTCTGGTGCAATGCAAGCGAGATGCCACTCACTGTAGGCACACACACACACACACACACACACAGGAGAGGGGATGTCAGTGAAATGGAAAAGCAAGACAGAAATGGTGTTCTCTGTTACAGTTTTGCACTGTTGCATTACACACACACACACACACACACACACACTTTTGGTAGGTTTATAGGCGTTCATGGAAGAGCTATTTTGATAGATCTGATAAATAGCACAGGCCAGAGAGTCTCATGTTTTAAATGCCTTCTTGTGGCGGGTAATTGCATGCAGCTGTGCGTGAATACAGCCGCACTTGGCAGCGCGTGTGCACGCGACTTTGGCGTTGGCAAGTAAGAGGAGAACGGCGATTGAGATGGAAAAGACTTGTGAAACACAATGCATAATTTGGTACAGGAGTTAGAAAGCGACAGATGGAGAGAGAGAAAGCGAGTGTGTGTGAGGGAGAGAGAAACACAAAGAGAGACGGGGAAAGGTGCATTCACAGTCAAAAAACACAGAAAGATATTTACGGTCTAAGTCACAATCAGCAAAGATGCCAGCATGGATACACACTGTGTTGGCTGTGGCCTCACAGGAGTCTTTGTTGCACCTGAAGGCTGAATATGTTTTCAACAGCAATACTGAGACAAGGATACACACATCCTCCGCACGATTTCTTCCTCATTTCAGAAAGCAATGGATGATAGCAGCGACATGGCCAACAAAGGACAAACGGATCAAAACACTTATAGAATATGAATTCCTGCAGTGTGCCTGAAGACAAAACCAAGTCCATATGTAGCGGCCGTATGTTAACTGTCCCGGTTTGAGTGATCTCTGCGGTTTGTCAGAGCATTGTTCGAGCGTTAGGCAATCGCCTGGTTGTAAGCGACACTTCTGCACTACACGGCCCAAACACAGTTCCCAAGGTAGGGCATGTTAAAGCATGTGCGGATGTTTACGCGCTGCTACAAAACTGGTGGTTAACGCTGATTTCACACTTGGCACATGCAGGTTTCATGTTCTTGTTGACCCAGCGACCTCTAGATGTAGTTCTGCTGAGACACTGCATCGACCCGCTCGGGGATCATCAAAGTTTCATTTCGTCCAATAACTGGGTATCGCTGCAAGAGAATTACGAGCATGTCAGAAACCCCCCCCAAATTCTTTTCACACGTAGAGGAACAGAGAGAAACATGAATTACATCTCAATCCGTTTTGTCTGGTGATCCCAAGCTGATGAATGCAATTCACTGCAATACTGAGTGCTAACCGGTCAGACCAGTTTCTTTTAAGGCTGCATTAAGTAAGACTTTTCTGAAAAAACATCACATATACAGTACTTCAATGTGCATTAATGTGCTTGTGAATGTAGATGACATTCATTCTCAATATATTTGGACTGGCATATTGTTCCTGTGCTGCTGACAACATCCTTCTGCAGGTATATCCAAAATACATGTTGGCCACTCAAAATATATTTGGAATGACTGTCATCTACACGTGCAAACACATTTTTTCACCAAATTTGTTTTTATTATTTATTATTATATTCTGAAGTGTATTTTTTTGTCCAGCTAGCTCCGTTGTCCTGATGCGGTGAACCTCCACCCTGTTGCTCTATGCGGGTGAAAACAAAACGCCTAGGATGTTTTTTCCATATCCGCTTTGACCTCGGTGTGGATAGTGCACGTTGCCGCGGTTATCTCCGCCGCGCTTACCTGCGTGGTGCTGCAACGGCAGATGTGCGCATCCTGCAGTCTGAATAGTTTAAATGTGATGCGGCAGTCCTGTTGACAGGCCTATTACACCCTCAGAGGAAAGAGAGGAGGAATCAAAGGCCACGAAGAGACACAGCTGTCCAACGCAAAAAACACACTACGTTCCTCAGCCACACTGCAAACAACACATTTCACACATTCTTCAGAATATGTTTAGAGATATGTTACCGATATCCACAAATTTTGTATATTTCTACAAAATATGGGTGGCCATTGTCTCTCTCACCGTCTCTAGGTAGTATTGAAGCTCTCCCTGTGTGAGGTGTCCTTTTGGCCACACACACACACTCACACACACACACACACACACACACACACACAGTACAAGTACAAGCTCAGACATGTAAGGGACTGCACATGCATGGCCCACAGAGGAGAGGTTGCGAACACATCCCAAGACACTTGAATGACGGGTTGGTTGCTATGGTGAAGCACACACTAACATACACAGGTGACTTTCAATTATACATGATTTTTTTTTTGCAGCTTATATATATCAGACATTATTTTTGACATTTTTATTTGCGTCCTATATGTGATGCTGATTTTCTTTTGTTTATCTCACATGGTCATTGTTTAGAATAGGAGAACTGAATGGGAGCGAGAGAGGGAGAGGTAGAGATATGGAGAGGTCTCTCTGGGTAAACCAAAACCTTCTGTCAGACCATATATAGCCATGGCTCCCTGCTACTGCTCTGATGCTACACACACACACACACACACACACATTTTGTCACACACCAGGGCTCAGTTCAATACAGACACGGTTTGAAAATGTTTCTAATAAACATAAGCAGCGTTCAGCAATGTAAATGTTTGGTTTGGTTTGCAACAGACCTGAGCTCTGATCTCGATCCATTCCTCAGCGTCTTTTAAAGCTTTCACACATTTTGATTCAATGCTGTTCCTGCTTGTCACGATGACGAGTTGCCCATTGACATCGTTTTATCGTGATTTCCAGCGCTCCTGCATGACTAATTTCCCCGTGGCATAGCGGATAATGAAGATGGACTTGGCTTGGCTGTAACTAACTTGATGAGTTGCCAAATGAGATCTGCAAAAGGCAAGCCACTCAACACGGGAGGGAAAATGTGCCTGCTCCATATTCTGGAGGAAAGAAGTCCAGGATATGATGCATTTGCCAAGTAGAAGTGACCTGGGAGCGAGCATTACATGATTAAATGTGTGTTCAATGTACAGTAGAGTTTATAGTTGTAGACCTCTGGCCTGTTTGTATTATACTCTGACATTAGCCCTGGAATCAGCTTCTGGCGGCGGGAATGATTGGAGAACCGCGCTTGTGACAAATGTCAGCGGTTCCAATCCCCAGACCGCCCGGGGGAAATCTGGGAAACAAACAATAAATGCTTTCGTCTCTCCCTCAGCAACTACCGCCGGGGTGCCCTTGAGCAACTCCAAGTTGCTCCCACGGTGCTGTTCAGTGGCCATCAGTGGAGGAGTGGTTGATCTTTGTAGCTCCCTGGTGTGAATATGTATATAGCTGTGTAATACATACAGCATATGCTCCGTGAAGGTAACAGCCTAGTTTGAATGTTCTCAGTTTAGCCCGCTGCAAAAAAAGGTGTACAACACAATGTTTTATTTCCAGCTACACAGCTTCAAGTCAACGGGTCTAAAGCACATCAATGGAGTCCTCCTCACTAGATCTATAAAAGCATCGACCGTCTCACTTCACTCTATGGATTAGTTATCCCGTTTGGATAGAGATCCAGAGCTGACGTTTCCGATCCCTGATGCTACAGATCTGGGGTAAATCGATGCCCGGGCCAGATGGAGTCGAGGCTGGCTGTTATGTGGAGATCTAAGGCTTTCTGTCACTTATAGGAGAATAACCATAGGAAGACGTGCACACACACACACACACACACACACACACCTTCACACATTCGCCCAGATTGTTTGCAGCTCTGCAGATTGTGACTGATTGGAGTGGCTGCAGTGTAAATCAATAGCAGCAGCGGTGAGGCAGACTGCGGCCATTCCTCCACCTCCACTTCTCTCCGTTTGATTTAAGGAGGACATCTCGTCTCCCTTTCTCTGTTTCTTTTCTCATTTTCCGTCTCTTTCCTGTGAGCCAGCTCACCATTCTCTTTCTCTACATCTCTTTCATAACATATGTCTTTATTCCATTGCAAGCGTATTTCTTTCTGCAGTGGCTCCACCTGTATTGAGGGAAATCCATCATGTTGCCACAGTGATAGAGTGGACAATTAGCAAAGGAAACTAACTCTGGCGGCACTGTGTTAAATTGGAGTACATCTTTAAGAGAGGTTCACATGCCAGTGCCTACATTAGGACCCATCCAGGCCTTTTATAGCGTCTTATCACAAGTCAACTCTGGTAAAAGGTCAGAAATCAAGCCTGGAGGAATCTTGGGATTTAAAATTTTATAGCCACCCAGCCAAACGCTTGTAAAAAATCTAATCCCAGTCAGGTCGCAGGGGTGTGTTTCATATAAAACCACTCTGAGCCTGTTTTGTTTCGTGTGAAAAAAGATCAGTGTGGACGCCGTATTCACACAGGGGGTGTAGTGTACAAGGAGTCGGCTCAGGACAGAGGAGGGATGTTTCCATCTCTATTTAAGGAGGTGGGCTGAGAGACATTGTTTAAGACTTGGGGGGATAGGACTGGGCTGATGGCTGAGGGGGGGTTGTTTGGAGGGAAGTGTGTGTGTGTGTGTGTGTATGTGTGTGTGTGTGTGTGCATACACACACAGATCTTCATTAAGTCATCATTCTCTGTAGAGTAGGAGGTAACATAGATCCCATCTGCAGATGTACGTGGGCTGAGAATAGACCGCAACAGCAGCTGCTGTCAGACCACACACTCCATACATCCTATTCTATTCTATTCTATTCTATTCTATTCTATTCTATTCTATTCTATTCTATTCTTTTATTCATAACCCCAATAGTTTTGTGTAAATATTTCAGCCAGCCAGCACTGAACTGGAAGTGAAAATGACATTCAGCGGTACTCTGGTTGTGTCATCAGTATTGATCTGATCTGATCTGTTCTGTTCCTGTGCAGAACATTTTGTGGAATGTCCTTGTGATAAGATATGTTTTCTCTTCCTCTCTGACTCTCGCTGTCTCATCTCCCTTCCTTCCTCTACACACACACCCTCTCATCCTGACCAATTCACAAAGGTTAAGGGCAGTTGTGTCTGTATTTATGTGCAGTGCAAAGAAAAAGCAGGGGAAAGTGTATGGTTTCAGCAGCGGTAATAATAGTAGTAGTTGTCACATTTGTTGTTGTGTAGTTGTGTGTGTCTCTGTGTGTATTAAAGGTCAGTGATTGCAAGTGTGATTGAGTGCCTCAATCAATGTTGCGTGGGTGTGTGTGTGTGTGTGTGTGTGTGTGTGTGTGTGTGTGTGTGTTCAGTGTTGCCTGGCGCAAGGCAGTCCACTGATAAATTAGTCCAAGACAAATGCAGCCATTAACCTTCTACTCTGCAGTATGTAGAGCGATAGCCAGCCCATTCATTAATCCAGCCACTTTAGCCTGGTCACCCTGACCTGCATCTGCCTCCAACAGTGGCCCCTGAAATGTCACAACACCCCTCTCCATACAGAACTACATCCTGTCCCATATCTAGATAGACATTTCAATGGGGAAACCCGAAATGCCAAAGCAGCCCTCAGCTGTGAGGTCACAACCCAAACTGTAGCGCCGCCTTGCCCGCACGGCAACAAGCAAAACATACAATTAGAAGATGAAAACAAAAACACCACAGACTAGGTGTGAAATTTTCCGAGGCGCTGTCTCTCCCCCCGCTGGCCAGCTAACCCTCAGGATGTAATCAATGACCAAACTCTATCAATAGACTTCCTGAATCCCCGGGGGGGTTTCACAGCTATTGGTTACTTGTGTCTGGTTTTAATTACTGATGAGTGCAAAATGAAAGATTGGGGTCAGCTGCATTGTCAATCACTCTGTGTGTGTGTGTGTGTGTGTGTGTGTGTGTGTGTGT
>CABFOQ010032553.1:0-10755 GCA_900660455.1 Gephyroberyx darwinii
TGATCCTCGTCCCAAACTCCACGCCGATGGTGTGGGGGCAGTCGGCCATGACTGGAGATAACATCAAATACAGTATGATACATAACACCACGACAGGAAACATCAAATACAGTATGATCCATAACACCACGACAGGAAACATCAAATACAGTATGATCCATAACACCACGACAGGAAACAGTCTCAGAATAAATGGAACTAAATGGATTTTATGGAAATAAAATCTCAGTCCGACATGACAAAGAAATACATACAGTACTATTATTAACACAAAGACAGAAAAATATTAAATAGTTGTATTAACAAATACAGATATTAAAGGTGATATTAATAGAAAATTAAGTAATACTAATATTACGAGAAATGTAATGTACACGGAAATACAATCGAAAACAAAGAGGAGGAAGAGGAGGACTCACATTTCTTCTCTGTGAACTGGTGCAGGAGACAAGACTTCCCTACTCCCATATCACCTGGAGAGAGAGAGAGAGAGAGAGAGACAGACATCGGTGTACTGTATAGACAGGCTGGTTCCAATACAACACTTCCCTCACTAAACTCTGGTCTGGTGTTCATGTTAACAGTGAGTGGGAGCAGGGTGGAGGACTGGTTGTACTGGTCAGCTCCCAGTGTGAATGTGTGGAACTAAATACATGTGAAGCAGGTGGAGCTCTGTCAAATAAAGGTTAAAAATCACTGACACCTCTACTGACATCTCTCTGTTTTAAAGTCAGAAACCTGGTAGCTCTGTCAGTTATCATGAAATAGTCCCATTAGTTATGACAGTCCTTATGTGGTAGTTATGATAGTTATATTAGGTCTGTGTCTACTTGAGCTTCGCCCATCATCTCCCCTCCTAGTCACCATGACAGTAAGGGTTAACCCAGCAGCTCAGGCCCTCAGACTCACCGATGATGATGTATTTGAAGATGTACGAGTAGTTGTAAGGTGCGGCTGTCATCTTGCTACTGGGGGGGAAAAATCAAGTCACGATTTAACCAAAGTCTAAACGGTGTAAAAGCGTAAATCAGAGGATACACACCCTGTCTGGGTCACGGGAGCTAATCTGGCCCATATTAGTTAGCGATTTACCGAGATCAGCTGAGAAGAAACGCTGTGGCTGACAAACAAAAGGAAGCAGCTAGCTAGGCTAACTGACGAGCTAGACTAAATACCTAGCTGAGCTTTAGCATGTAACGCTAGACACCATGACAGTTAGTCAGGGCAATACAAGTCACTGCTGCTAAACGTATTACACACAATCAACTGACTTCCTAACAAGAGACAACGGATGAATTCCCTGTAGCTAGCTTAGATCTGTGGCAAGCCGGCTAACAGCAGCGATTGTGTCTACGCCTTGCTAACTAGCTAACAGCAGGAGGCCACATTTGTCCTGTCTCCAACAAAAACTAACAAATAATAAACAAGACAGCCTGAGTGTGTGGGAGGTTTTGTTACTTTACCTTCTGTTCGAGTGTCTATCTAACCTGGCAACTTGATAATTTCGTGGTTAGACAGATAGCGAGGTTAGTTAGCTAGTTAGCCTAGTTATCCGTCAGCGAACCTTTCCCCCACTTCCGCAATTCTTCCTCTTCGGCGAAACCAGCAGGAACGTCGCGAGACTACCAGGTTTATACTGCCACCCAACGGACGAGATTTGGAAGTTCACGTAGAGTGTGGCGGCGGTTTTAATATTTTGAATACCTTTTGTTTGATCGATCTAAGGTACAAAATTGAAAATGAGAACCAACGAAGAAAAAATGTGGTGATGTTTTTTTTTAGTTTGTACTTAATGTTCTAATTAAGTTAGTTTAAGAGTTTTGAGTTTAAAACCTTTACAGGATTATTTTTTTGTAAAACTAATCTACATGCCACAATGTTTCTGTGCCTCCTGTATATACATCTGTACATACATGTGTTGTATGTAATTCACATCCCAGTTTCTCCAGTTTTCACACTGTTGTATATATATTCTGCACAAAATATTTTATTTTCATAATGCTTCCACTGTTTCAAACTGTATACATAATGATAATTTATCTATTCTACATTACATTAACATTGTGTTTTAAATAGCTATGTTTATAACCATATACTATATGAAAAATGTGTGTGTATATATATATATATAGTAATACAATTATTACTATTATTATTGTCTGCTTTGTGTTTATATTCTAGCTTTCCTTTTCCTGCTGAGTTAGCTTCATCCAATCTAATGTTAACTTTTAAATCTTTATGGCATAAATTCATAATACTGATCATAATAGATATTGAACATCTAATAGATTTTTGACTTTTAAATTGAAAATATTGATTTTATTTATATTGAAAATTAAATTGATTTTTGTTTGTATTGGTGGTGGTCACGATGATCATCTACTGGAGGTCAAAGTTCACCCTGGAAATATGAAACAACAGTTCAGTCAGTTGTATGTTTTTTCTGAACTTGTGGGTTTACTGAAATTGAAACCAGATGTGGTAGCGTCTCAGTCCAACCAGCTTCTTGGACTAGCTTTTAAAGTCAGTAAAAACTCAAATCTTTACAAGTGAAAAAACAACTGATCCAAGCTCAGTTATGTAAATCAGTTTTTAATAAAACCAATAGATCATTATTTAGTCCAAAACTGACAAAGAAACGCTCTCCTGAGATTACAAAGTACTTTAAAAACTGGTACAAATAAGTGACAAGGTTACAAACATCATAAAATATGATTTAACTGAGCTAAGAAGTGCTTAGTGAGGACACTGCTGTTTAAATTACATCACAGAATTACATCAAATAAAGCACGCAGTTAAAAAATAAAAATAAAAAAAAAGGCAATATACTGTATATCTGTTTTATGAGAAAATGTGCATCCAATGACTTAATATTAGATTGGTAAATTTTATCTCCATATAAATAATAATTTCCAAATACTTTAGATCTCAATTTGGAGTAAAACTCTTCATCCGATGAGTTCACTGGGCTTCTGCTAACTCACAGGTAGGTAAAGGAAAACTGCACTGAAACACTTTAACTGTTAACACATCTATTGGTGTTCTTTTCATTTCTGGGTCCATCTAGTTGTTTGTTGTATTGTTCTTCTTCCAATTGTAGAGATATTTCCAGTTTGATATCAGCCAGGATAGACCAGAATGCAATGCAGTAATAAAATAATGACTAGTTATATTCACACTAGTACACTTCTGCACATCATCTCTGTTTCTGATTAGCTTGAAGTACCTGCTGCAGTTTGTGTGGTTGACAAAGCAACTTGTTGACTACTTGTTGCTATGGAGCTAGCTAGCTAGCGATCCCAACAAGCTACATATGTGAAGGGACAACTTCCCATCTTTCTGCTTCCTCTGACATGATGTGAATGCAGCAGCAACAGTGTAAGCCACAGTGGGAGGGGCAAGACCTTCTGGGTTTGGCTAGACTAGTCAAGCCCATGGCATGTTTTCATTGGTCTAGAAAACCCCACTCAACATGCCAAAAAGGATCCATGCCCCGCCCACTGTGGCCCTGCACCGAGGGGCTTCTCACCTCAGCTTTCCTGACTAGGTAAAACATTCCAGCATTCCTTGAAGAACCTGGAAGTAGCATCAGGGTTCATCAATCCCTCATGAAGGGATTCCTCAAGGAACCTTCTGGGTTCCCCTGTGGTTGCAAACCAAAGGAGCCCTAACAGGTTTAACAGAGTGCACATGTTTCATACAATAACAAACCAACTAGTTACAACACAAACAAAGTCATTTCAAAAAGAAGACTGTACAAAGAAAACGTGACACCGCATGATACTGGAAGCACCTGAAGGAGGCACGATTCATGCCAAGGCGGTACAGCGGAGCTTAATCCACATTCACCGTAGCGTGATGATAATGTTCAGTGCAGTTTGACTGGCAGGTTGCAGCATGGAGAAAAATGAGAATGAGAGGAACGTGAAATGAGAAGATTTTCATACAAGGACACAAATATTATCAACAATCCTACATTATTAGTTAGACTCTCTCTGCCCGTAAAACCAGCCAGTCTGGCTTTAAACGGATCATGAAGGATCCAGAGGCCGACCGGAGACTTGTTTTTGGTTGGATATTGTACAGCTGCTGCTCTGCTAGTGGACTGTTGCCTTGCTCATATGGTGAACTTTTATGTGCTCCATCCATTTCGTTTGCCAATGACAGCTAGCCGTGCATTATGGGAATTATTGGCACGGTTGGAAAGACCAAAGACCATTTTAAGTAAATCTAATGGACTTACAGTACTGCTATCTTACCTCAGTGGATCTTATTAATAGTTCAAATATTGTTTAACAGACATTATCAATTTGAAATGATAAAAGCCTTTGATTGGACAAGAAATGAACCAGACCAGCAGCTAGCAAGTAAACTAAAATGTAGACAAAGGAAAGGAAAACCCTTTAATGTGTGTGTGTTTGGTTATCTGGACTGGACTGTTGGTACTTTTGCCAGAATACACCTTAAAACGATAAAATCCCTTTAAATGAATTTCCTATTAGAGTCCTTAAGTGGAATGTGATGAGAGGACAGTCGTGTAGATGGTATCTGATCCGAGGCCAGCCAGTATCAAGTAGTGGCCTTGGTTTCCCATTCCTGTGAAAGAAATCAACAGTAAAACGAAGGTAAACGGGATAAGAGACGAGACTATCGACAGAGCAGGTAGGTTTTACAGTTTCATCACCAACCTGCCAATCAGGTCTGATCCATCATGGATCCACTGGAGAATCATCTGTTAGTTAATAACGTCTAAATATATCTGTATAAAATATATATAAATGTATATATAGAACCAGGCTAGAACCAGGTGACTGTCTGAACCAGGTTGTTGTGGTGTGTCTGTAGATCAACCAGTAACGTTCTCAGTAAAAGCGAACAGTGTGATCAGGTAGATTTGTCTCCAAATGTAGGTTACTGTGACTCAGTAAACTGTCTTGTCTTTAGCCCTAGTCTCTACTCCAAAACACTCTGAGTTGGAGCTGGAGAAGAGTCAGCTCAGTTAACCTGAACAAACTGGTAGCTAGCTAACTAGCCAGCAGGCTAGTTTAGTTACTGTTAACACGGGACTACTAGCCACTGCTAACGCTAGCTTCTACTAGATACGTTAGCTAGCTAACTAGCCAGCAGGCTAGTTTAGTTACTGTTAACATGGGACTACTAGCCACTGCTAACGCTAGCTTCTACTAGATACGTTAGCTAGCTAACTAGCCAGCAGGCTAGTTTAGTTACTGTTAACATGGGACTACTAGCCACTGCTAACGCTAGCTTCTACTAGATATGTTAGCTAGTGTGCTAACCAGAAGTGTTAACAAGAAGACAGTGATGGTTAGCTGACCAGATACTATGTTAGCTAGCTAACAAGCTACATGATCTAAACACTAAATCAATCAGATGTATCAGTGATGAAATGATCAGTTCAGTAGAAACAGACACAAATTAACCATGAAGATTCAATTCAGTTGAGACAGAAACACAACCAGCTGATCAGAGCCGAGGACCTCCAACATGGCCGCCAGAGGTGATTATGTGACCTGATATCCGTCTATAGTGTATTAGTATTAGTATTAGTTGTCGCAGTAGTAGTTGTACCAGTACTGGTAGTAGTAGTAATAATTTTAGTAGCAGCAGCATCAGTAGTAGTAGTAGTAATACTAGTATTAGTATTTTTATAAATCTGACCTTTCTCTTTTGGAAGACCTTGCCGTGTTCGATGAACATCGCTGATGGAGCTTTTCTCAGGGAGGTTTTAGCCGAGGCCGTCCGTCGCAGCAGAGGGTTCAGGAACCCTGCCTGGATCAGTAGAGACCAGTAGAGGTTACAGTAGAACCCAATGAAGCAGTGTGGTTCTTATCAGTATTATTATCAGTATTAGTATTGTAAATTTTAATGAAAGGTGGAGAGGAGGAGGAACATGAGGAGGAGGAACATGAGGAGGAGAGAAGATGAGGAGGATGAGGAGAGGAGAGGAGGATCAGCGAGGAGACTTGACGCTGTATCCTACCTGAGCTCGTTCACTGCAGAAGGCCAGTGACTGTCTGAAGGAGGTGCGTTTGTTTTGCTTCCCAACAGACGTCAAGTTGACCTCTGACCCCGCCCTCAGTTGCTCCCTCTTCTTCCCGGTCAGCTCCAGCTTCTGGACGCCTCGCTCCACCTCGCCCACCTTCCTGTCTGAAACACCAGAGAAGAAGAAAACCAAGTTGCTCCCCATTAATAATACTATAGAATACTATGGTATACTACAGTGTGTACTATAGAATAAAGTAGGAAACTGTAGTATTCCTACATTACTACAGTACAGATAGTACTGTACTTCACCATACTACAGTAAATACTAGAAATACATTGTTTTCTGAAAATCTAGTTTTTTGTTTTTCGATGATCACCGCCTGGAGGTCAAAGTTCATCGCTGCTCAAGAATAAACCTGACTGCACTTTTGACGTTTTAGGGTTTGGGGCAGGTTGGGTTCAGGCTCTGCTGTAAAGGAGGGGATTATTTTGGGATGTGACTCACTGTGGCTGGTGAACACTGTGTTGCTATAGGTAACCGAGTCCTTGGACGATACTGAGTCGCCTTGCACAGCATCATGGGAGCTCTGGAACTGAGGGGAGAGGAGGGAAGATGGTGACGAACACAAAGATTAACAACACTGTTCATATGGACCCCTACTTCAGGATAGTGTTGGTCACTTCACTTCACTGGCAGATACTTTTGCTAATGTCTTCAAAATAAGTTACGTTATCCTGTAAAAATATAACATTTATTGTAACTAGAAAAAAGATCTGTCAGTCCAGTGAGATGATTTGAAACAAGATTTGAAACAAGGTCCCTACTCTCCTTTTGGACCATAATAATAATAATAACAATAATAATAATAATAATAATAATAATAATAATAATAATAATAACAATAATAATAATAATAATAATAATAATAATAATAATAACAATAATAATAATACACTTTAATTGTGTAGCACTTTTCAAACCACAGTTACAAAGTAACAAAATAATAAGAATAAAGTCTAAAAAGTGATAAAAGTGATAGTGATAGATAGAACAGTGATAAAATCTCCAATAAGGAAAGAGAGAATAATAATCATAATAAAGTGTGTAAAAAAGAACAACACAAAATAAAACATGGAAGTAAAAGTGAACTAAAACAATGATAAAACAGGAGAAATAAACAGATATTAATAAAGGCCTTTTCATAAAAAATTTTCAGGCAGGCTGGTCCAGAGACCAGGAGCCTGATGACCTTCAGTCTTTAGTCAGGACTTAAACAGACATGAGCAACCTGCCTGAAGATCTTCGGTAACGCTCCGGCTCATAGGGGGATAAAAGCTCTGTCTGGACTTAGTAGAGGCCGGACGATATAGAGCCTTAAAAGATAATAGTAGAATTTTAAAATCAATTTTAAAATGAACTGGAAGCCAGTGAAGGCTAACATCTGGATAATATGGTCCCTTTTCTTTGAATTAGTTAAAGTTGTGCTGATGCATTTTGCACTACCTGTAAACAGGAGGGGGAGTTTTGGCCAAGGCTCGAGTAGAGAGAGTTACGATAGTCTAACTGAGATGAGATAAAAGCACGGATAACCTTCTCAAGGTCAGCAGAGGATAAGAAGGACCTTATTTTGGTAATGTTTTTGAGCTGGAGGAACCCAGACTGCACAACTGTCTTAACTTGGTCATCAAAGCAGAGGTTACGAAAATAACACCAAGATATCTAGTGGTGGGCGTGATGTTGTCTGACCGAGTTGGTCCTGGATAAAAGTTAATGGAATTTGGAGGGCCAAAGACAACTATCTTAGATTTATTTTTGTTTATCTGAAGAAAGCTCTGGGACATCGAGGGGTTAAACAGCTAAAATCACTGGTTTTTAGGGGTACATACAGTTGGTTATCATCTGCATAACAGTGGAATAAAATATTATGTTTGCAAATGATTGGTACCATGTGCTCCACTATGGAGGTATTGGAGTAGATGGGCTGGGCCTGGACTGTACCACTCAGATGGAAGGGGTCATCCATGTACATGTTGGAGGTGGGGAACTGGCGGGTCTTCAGCCCACTGACAGGAAAGGAAACCAAAGTCATTCCAGCTGTACAACCTATCAAATCAAACTGCTTCGGTTAAGGTCAGGTTCAGGTTCTGATCATGGTTAACTGAAACCGGGTCGTCTGAGGTGAAGGTAAATGTCTCCACCCATCAGGTCCGCCCCGACCTCCACACCCTTACTTTCCACTTTGCTGTTTCAATGTCAAAGTACTTCCTGTTTCAGTCACATAAGCTCCGCCTCCTGTTTCACTCGATTCATAGAATATCATACGAAATTACGGTACAAACTTGGTATGAGACCGGGTTGATGGACAGATCAATAATAGACACGCCCCTTACCTGAGCGCTCCACCTGTGTGGTCCGGTGTGCTGTTGTTGTCATGGTGATCTTGAATGGCAGCTCCATCCTGCAGCAGCTGGAGCCATCGCTCCTTATCGTCTGAACAACTGGCCTGAAGGAAGGAAGGAAAGAAGGAAAGAAGGAAGGAAGGAGGGAGGGAGGGAATAAGAAACAAATGAAATAGTCTGTTAGAGGTCTGTTGTCCTGCACCATGTGTGTCAGTACCTACTGTGTCAGTTGTGTTTACCTCCAGTACAGCGACCTGGTCACCATGCTGGCTCAGTGTGATCCGGTAGGTGCGGTCAGTGTCCGGTCCGGGTTTTACCTCACACCCTCTCAGCTGGACAGTGTACTGGGGGGGTCGCTGCCTCTTCATGTCCTCCTCATCTTCCTCTTCCTCCTCCCCTTCCTCGTCCCCAAACATCTTCAGAAGACCCGCCTCCACCTGGCACAGCAAGCTCTGCCATTGGCAGTTCATCAGCACATTCAGGAATCCTGCCCACCAATTAGGAGAAAGGTCAGAGGTCACTAGGGGAGATAGTTATGCTGCTTCACATCATAAAGGAATGACTGGATGGTTAAAAGCAACAACTTGGAAGTGTCAACGTGTTCGGACCAGTTTGAAGCCTCCACCTTGTTCACCAATCACCTTGTTAGCTAATTCTCGATATAACGTACAGCTACTAACAATAAATGCCAAAAAATGACATTTGTATTTTTTCATATTTTTATATAAAATTCTAAATTATTTTTAGTGGTTACTTCATGGCGTATCAGGCGTAGACTCAGGGAAACACTGAATACTGGGAATGTTTTGGCATGAAAATGGTCAAATTCAAAGGTATTGAATATTGCCATCATATATTGACTATCATCAACTTCACTCTAAAAATATCACATCTGCTTTCGGCCTTCAAAAATCGGTCAAACCATCTGTTATTATTTTTATCTGTATTTTAACTGTAACTTATTTGATTTTTAATGTGAAGCCCATTACATTGCATTTCTTTGCACAAACTGCTATATAAATAAAGGTTCATTGATTGATTGATTGATTGATCATATAGGGAGCCGAAAGGAAAGTTAACCAAGACCTCCCACTGGTTGACTAGCCGCTAGGTGGCTAGGTGACACGCCTTATATGAACTAAACAAACCAATAGATTGTGTACTTAGGTAAGGTAAGGTTGTCAGCTCATTCTACGACATCTTTCACGGTCAGAACCACAGTGAGTAGTTTCCTTTTATCAGTAATCTGTAATGGATCACACCAGGCAGCAGTGACGTCAACTGCAGCGACCCGGTTCCAGCATTATCAGTACCTTTGTCCTTGGGCTCCGCTGCAGGTTTCTCCTCCTCAGAGTCGGTCTGGAGGACCGAGCTGGACTGGAGAGAGGAGACAAGAATCACAACCTTCACTTCACAGTTCAGAGTTCACATTCTCGTCATTTCTGTGACTCTGACTCCATTTCCACCTGGTATTAAATTGTACCTGGATATCTAACCTGGATAAAGAACATTAGGTGGAACGCCCTCCATACAGTGTGTTCGCATTGGTAAGAAAGCCCCGCCCTATTAGTGAGAAAGCCCCGCCCACTGGGTAGACACACCGTGACTCCCTTTGAAGTTTGCCTCCACTCAGCTTAGCGAAGGCCAGCAGGATTTGCTCCCAGCAGCCATCGCTCCTTCCCTCATCCACAGAGAGCGAGTGAAACAACCTGCCATCGTTTCTGTTTCTTTCTGAGAGGAAGTCGGAAAAGAAGAGACTTTCTGCCTCAAATGAAAAGTAACTCCGGGCAATGAAATCCGATCACGATGCTGACAGAACATAGACGACGACAACGCATAGAAACACCAGGAAACACCAAGAGCGAGATCAGATCGATCACTATCCAGATCACTTCATCTGGATACAGATCACATTTTAATACCAGGTGGAAACGGGGCCTCTACTGACTCTACTGAGTAGAAACAGTGGAAAATTCTACAAGGAAAGAATGAAGAGGAATAACAACTAAAGAGGTTTTAAAATGTACTTTTATTTATTAAATTTATTAAATGTTCAGGCATTTTGTTTTGGTGATGGAAGCAACTGCTATGAAAACACTCAGTTACCATGGTAACCAGGTTAACAGCAAGAGGAGGAGGAAACGAGGAGCTAGAATGAATATACTGTTATGAGAGACTGTGGAATGTGTGTGTGTGTGTGCGTGTGTGTGTGTGTGTGTGTGTGTGTGTGTGTGTGTGTCTCACCCTGTCTGCGGCGGCTGCTGATCTTTCTGAACAGGGTTCCTTGACACAGCCTGTTGAGTCTCTGCTGGCGGATCAGCTCAAGCAGCTCTGGCTTCAGACGCTCTT